>JAULKK010289331.1:0-13508 GCA_032355705.1 Rubia peregrina
TATTGACACTTACATTAACTAGTTAGAGTTATTTTTGCACTAAAAATTATCTGAGGGTTATATTGACAGTTATATCAAGCAGGTATGGTTATATTGACACTTTTCCCAAAAATCAATTCTATCTATTACTTTATTTCTTCATTAATCTTCGTGTTAATGTTAGAAAAAGTGCATTTATGCCCCTCAGTTCTTGTGTATGTGCAGATATACCCCCGAGTTTTTTTTAAAGTGCATTCATACCCCTGTCGTGGTATGAAAAATTGTTCAATTTCAATCATTCCCGGATTCAATAGAAATGGCCTTTTTAATTTTGGTCATTCCTGGATTCTGTGAAAACGGTCATTTCTATTGAATCCAGGAATGACCGAAATTGACCAATTTTTAGATCACGACAAGGGTACGCATGCACTTTAAACAAACTTGGGGGTATATCTGCACATACATAAGAACTGGGGGTATGAATGAGTTTATCCCTTGTTTCATCTTCAATGTGAATCCCTCTGCTGCCGGTGACGAACAATTTCAAGGTACTCAGTCAGATTTTCCTTGCCCTTCAATTCCCCCCAATTTGCTTGATTCCCTTCTCAAAGTCTCCCACCTTCTATGTCGGTGCCCAAGAATTCCATTTTCTCACTTGCATGGTTCAGGTTCAGGTTAAGACGGTGGTATGTTCTCCTGCTACGTGTCGACTTTCCGCCCCTCTCTTCCTTACATGTCGCATCCCCGCCTCTCCCTTTCGTCCACAACTCTTCATTTAAGGTAATTTCCTCTTCATTTTTACATTCTACCATTTCGGCTGTTCGTTTCTTATTTTTCATTTTCTTAACTTCTACCTCTGCCGGTAATTGTTGTTTCTGATTTTATTTTATGTTCCTCCGGCTATAAAAGGGATCCCATTCTTAAACACAAACGACAAGATTTGAGGGTTTCGGTTTCTTGAGTTGACGTTCAGGGCTCCTTTTATGTGTACCGTTGTTTGTTTTGTATCAGTTCGACCCTCCGTAACTATAACAGCTCTTTTAGCTTTTATCTGTTGTTTTTGTACTCGTAGAAGGGCTTCTCATTTTTTTAACTTGTATGTTGAAATTTAGGTGTTCTGATTTCTTAAGCTGAAGTTTGGAGTTTTTCCCTGTGTATTGTTGTGTGTTTTCTCTGTATTCCTGCAGCCCTACATGTGCTCTTGGTACACTAATCTTAGTCCTGAGTTGATGATATGACTTTGAATTGGGCGATGTACTTTTGAGGATGATACATTAAGTAGTCGTCTCATTTTTTAAGTCTTTAAGATGCTTTGTAATTATGTAATTGGCCATTAGAACTTCATGTGAAAATAACTTTTTTTGTCTGTCTTCAATGGATAGTTTGTACTATTTCATTATGGATGTTGAACAAGTTTTTTGCACCATTTTATGGTTATATTTTTTGACATTCTCTTAACTTTGGGTTTTTCCCTCAGGTTTCAAAAACATACTCTAAAGATGAAATTACAATGCATAATAAGCTGACCGATTGTTGGATCATCATTAACAATAAGGTTTTACAATTGATATTTCAATTTCTTGATTGGGTGATTAATCATACTATAGTTCTCCGATTAAAACCTTCTTGTTATATTTTCATGGAAAAATTATAGGTTTATGATGTTACCCCATATGTAGAAGAACATATCCTGGGGGTGATGCCATCCTGGATCATGCTGGTGACGACTCAACTAATGGTTTCTTCGGGTAAGATTTCAAAGATGCATGGGTCTTTTTCATTTTTCATAATTCATTTTGATGCTTGAAGAACTTTTGTGAGGGGTTTACTCTCTTTTAAGTTGGATATGTGAACTAAAATATCCCCACTTGGTGCTTGTCAGATTTTTCTTGCATCTTCACTCTTGGTTTTTTATCACTCAGAACAGTTTTTGCAGCATTGTGTTGAATTTTCTGTAACTATGTAGCTTAATTACCTATCTTTAAAACTATAATGACCTGCATACTTAATTGGCATGCCACAACATGCTATGCGAGTATTCGACATGATTGGTGACTTTTATGTTGGTGATTTAAGGAAGTAAATTTGTGAACTAGTTTGTTTGAGATTGTCATTGTTTCTTCTGAGGTACTCAGGTGAAAAAGGTTATGAAGAGGCATTTTCTTTCCTTGTGGCATGTTCTGGTACCGCTCTTAGCTGACCCTCTCTCATGACGAATGCTGTCGTGCCTGACGTGATTCAATCAGACAGGTTGTTCAATTTTTAGCAAGCTTCAGACATGTGCTAGTTTTGACTTCATTCAATGTTTGTATGATGTATGTTGTAAGAGCCTTGGAATGATATGGACAAATGCACTCAGTTGAAGAAAATGCTAGAAGGGCTCCTCGTTATTTTACTTGTATGTCGAAAGTTAGGTGTTCCGGTTTCTTGAGATGGAGTTTGGGGTTTTTTTTCTGTGTATTGATGTGTATTTTCTCTGTATTCTTGCAGGCCAACACGTGCTCTCTGCTTATTTCTCTATGCCTTTGACTTGTTCACCGTTCAATCGATCCCTTCTCTACTTTAATATGCAAAACTTAGGGGTTTTGGTCAACTGAACTGAGCCGTTGTTCATTTTCTATCTGTTTATCCCTCCATAATGATAATAGCTCTTTAAACTTGTGATCTAATTTGTGTCTGTGTGTGGAGTTAAAATGCAGAATGATTTTTTAGCAAAAAATTATGGGATGCAAAATTCTTATCTTTTCACACACAAGGAGTTGAGAATATGAGGTAAAAAAACTAATATAGTTAAGAATGGGGTTGTATTCTTAATTGGAGTCCATAGCATCTGCAAATTTTGCTGAATCACATAGGCATAATATTATGATTTAGTGTGTATTGTTGGAACAATGTTTTAAAATGGAAGAAATGATAACAATTTTGGTGCTGAAAAGATACAGCTTTTCTTGTTTTTCATTCTCCTATTTATAGATTACAAAAATGACTTGAGAATTATTCCTACACTAATGAAGAACCATGCTACAAGCTTCTAACCTCCATAACCTCCTACCATAACTAGCTAGCACTAACTCTACTAATGAAGATTTTGTGGTGATATCTTAACAAATTCAGGTGGGACAGAGGGAGTAACTTTGACCATAAAATTAAATTAATGAATAAATACAAATACTATTGAGTGATAGCTTTGTTAGATTTGTTATAACATATGTTTTCATAATATCAACCTTTTACCAGTTTTAGTTATTCTTAATAAAAGATATTAAACATTAAACATTTTTTTGAATCGACTACAGAAAATCAAAGTGCAGTTTAAAATGACAGATGTAGTACCACATTAGATACACGACATTTTACCGTAAAATCAATTAAAACTACGTAGAGGTGACCATTAATCTTATTTATCAAACTATAGCACTGTCATTTACAATGTAATACTCCTAACAAACATTGCTACATTGATCGTAATATATTCTTAAATATTTACTATTTTACGTCGTTGTTATGTCTAATTAGAGACGGTAATTACTATGCATGTTTCTTGAAAAACTTAAAAGACATTTAAAGACGTGGTGTGGTACAAAGCGAGTAGAATAATTTTGGAAGGTCGGACTAGAGTTTATTGATACGTATTCTCCATCCATGCTTCATATCATAAAGAAAGGGATAAGAATTGAAAGATGCAAACGGCATGTGAGACCATGCCTTCGAAACAAAAGGTTAATAAAGTTGCCATGCATGCATGGGAATATCAATGGAAACATATACACAAAACCTTATCTTTTTTGTTCATCTCTAAGCTTTCTGGTACAACAATGGAATATCATTTTACGACTTCCCTTGCACATTATCATCGATAAATATATTCCTCACTTCCTCCCATTAAAACCTTTCCCACATAACAAGTCTATTTGAACGATACCGGATCCTTTGTTCAAAATAAATACTACCTCTGTCCCAATAAATGGTGTACTATCTTTTGACTCGCTCTTTTATACAAGCTGGCAGGAAATAGTTGTGAAAAATAGTTGTGAAAAATTAAAGAAAATATTGTTGGAATTTAACAACATATTCTTTACTATTTAAATTTTTTTAAAGTATGTCATTTTTGTTAGGATGCACGAAAATGATTTTTTTTATTTATGTGACGGAGGGTATTATTTGTTCTATTGAGAACGATGGAATTTAACCCCATCATAAGTATGGCGTGCGATTGCATGGTAAATGTCGTTCAAATAAACGTCGTTTTAGCTCTTTACACCCAGAATATCATTATCAAGAATTTTAATAAATAAACGTCCCAAGAGTTATCCTGATATATGCGTTCCAATGATGATAATTCTATTAATTTTTTTATTAGTGTGTGTTAGGGTTAGTGTGTTTGTGTTAGTGTGCGTGTGTTAGTGTGATAAGAAGAGGTCTTATCATATAATCTGGATTTTCAGTTAAAACAAGTGTACAAGAGATTAAGATACAAATGATATAAACAAAAACTTTAAAAAATATTCGAACAATATCGAAGTCAACCAATAGGCTAAAATATCGTAAGAACAAAGAATTGTTTAAGAATATAATCTACAGAATGAAAAGTTTATTCAATAATCACGTAAGAACTCAAGTCAACCAAAATAAGGCCCCACAAAGATTTAGTATGGTTGACATTTGCTGCATAATTGTAATCTCTTCGTCCCAAAGAATATAAGAATCCCAATGCACAGAGTGTACATTAAGGCGCCCATACTCGCACCTTGAATGATATGTTTGATTTTCTAGCTTCTCTCCTTTTAGGTTTAGATAATACTCCCCTGATCAAAAGACAACGACACACTTTTTTTGCAATATTTTTTAAAGCATGTTTGACCATTAATAACTTTTATTACGTATGTTAATATCATGTAAAATTTTAATATTTGGAAAGTACATGCTACGAAGAATTTAACAATATCTCACATGATAATATTACTACTTATATATTAATGAAATTTATGGTCAAACATGGCTTGCGAAAGTTGACTAAAAAATGTGTCAAACATAGCTGAACGGAGGGAGTATGAATACATAACTTTTTTTTTAAAGTTAATTGCATTGGTCTCATCTCATGATAAATTATATATTATTCTAGAAATACATGCTGTATTATATCTTGAAGTGTATTATTTCCATTCTGTATTTTATAAATAACAAGATACAGTTATATTCCATGAAAAGTAAATTGTGAATTTACTTTATTTTTAAAATATGCATGAAACCAGTTATTAATGGTTACTAGGGTAATATATACTTATAGTGTATTTCACACGTTTTTCAAAACAATTTTTTTATTACATCTCTACAATAGTTACTTTAATTGTTTAATGGAAAAAAAACTTCAAGTTTCGACATGAGAAATGACACATGTAAATCTATTGCCAATGAATACAAGAAATTTTACTTGTTGAAACAACAAATAAATAATTAAGATTTGAATTTAGTCTAAAAAAACGTCTTTAAAAGGAAATTTTGCCCTAGATAAATACTCTTAAATGTGTGTCACTGAAGGTTATTAAGGATAAAAATTTAATTTCTGTTCCTAATAGTAATATAAATATAGACAAAAATATTCTCACCAATTCACTACGAATTTTTTTTCTCTAGTTGAAACGCTTTTTTGGAGCATTCGTCACACTCAAAAGTATCGTTAAAATTATTAGTGACACCTTGTGAAGTGTTTCTATTTAGTGCGTCACTAAAATATTGTGATGTGTTGAAGTATAGTTATATTTTTTGTGGTATTTTAAGATGTAGTTCAATTTAGAAGTGTCATTAATTAAATGTTGTGACATGGATTGATGTAGTAATTCAGTTTAGTGATAAGTGCACAAGTTACAAATATTTAGTGAGACTTGAAGGTGTAGCAAATATTGTGATATTTCCTTAACTGTCACAAAATATGTATCACTATTGGACTTTTTTCCCCAGTGGTTGCAAAATGAAACTATTATGAACTAAAAAAATGTCCCTCTAAAATATTTCTGGGATGAAATTCAGAGTGTAGCTGATTGTTTTATGACAAAAATTAAGAGATTAGACAAAAATATTCATGAACTTGTATTAAGAAAAACATGAAATTATTTGATTTAACATTTTGACTTTGTCTCTTGAAAGACAGTCTTTGCATAAGTTATGGAAAGACTAAGCAGGTTTAGAATTCAAATTAGAAGAAATCAAGATAAAAATTTGGGGTTGCATTAATCTACTCACAAACTTATAACTAATGGATGTTGCATAGTAAAATTTTAGTATTTTAACTAAAATCTTTTCCATTTTTATAATTTTAATTCAGACCCGTCTTTTCATGTACCTATAAAAAGATGGCTTTTCCAAGATTTTGTATAACACTTTTCGGCAAAATTATCAAAACTCATAATTGAGTTTTTGACACTTGTTACTTTTCTCCGAATAGTTACTTCACTCTGATAAGCGCATATGGAAAACAGGAGTCAACATTGATGTTGGCATAGATGCCATTCTCTTGGAATAAAGCTAGCAACGTCAACCCTAATCTCCTCGTATAATTATAAGCTGACCTGTCACAAGATGTATCAATTTGGAGGAAGATAATACGAATGTTTCACCCATACTTGTTGCTACATGCAAATTCCTATTCTTCCGTACGTGGACGTTGGACAACTGTTATGGTATTACTCTATTTATATTATTTTAAAAAATTACGAATTGTTATTTTGGGCCGACTAATCATTAGATAGAATTATTTTATAATTAATGGGATAATTTGATGTTTGTTTGTATTTATTGCAACGATATTCCTATAACTTTAAAAATATTTTTAAAATGTATCGTAGGGACAAAAGTAAGAAATATATATGGTGGGAGTTGATAAAAAAATATTCATCATTATTACCCTATCAAAGGGAGCTGATAAACAAATTATTCAAAATTACTCTCAATAAATTACTGCAAATTTCTTTTTAGTGGAGGCTGGAGCCCATTCCTATCCCCATGTGAATCCGCCCTGCTGTTTCTAACATTGGTTAGGCTGTTAAAACATTTCAGCGTAGTTTCTCAAAGCGCCACAATGATGTTGTAAAGCTTTACAAAAAAATTCAACTGCATGCCAATTAGGGTTTCCTGAGAAACGACGTCAGTAGGATTTCAATTTCCTTCTATCCGGAAGCCTTTCAACCTTGGTTCACCTGTAAAATAAATGTCAGGTTTCTTGAACCGATCCTAGTGTTGGAAGACCTATCTTTAAAAAAAAAAATCAGTGAACTATTCATTAGGCCTTTTATGCATCTGAGACACAGTTGATGTACACTGTCGATTCTCGTACGTCGATCTGCAAGAACAAAACTTCAAGAGGTCTCGAGGGAAAAAAACTCACGATGTTTAACTTAGCATGCATGTATAAAGATAAGTAATTGAGTGTACATGTACAAATTCAAAGTAGGTTATACCTGTGTTTTTATGGAGCGGAGATCTTGCGGAGTCTCTGTGATTGTTTATGGTTAGGATTTTCTTTTCATGTGAAACAAGTAGTAGTCTTCCACTATGATTAGGTCGCTAATCATAATTATAATTTTCATGTTGGAGTGTATTTCGAATATACTCTTAATGACGTGGACCTTACAGGTCCATCAATATATGGTGATCGATGATCGACTGACCTTCAGCTCAAGTATCATCATCCTTCATGACAACCAAGTTGGAAAGCTTTTGAGTATCCTTCGGATCTATACGAAATGTTGGATCGTAAATTATATCCAATCCTGGGTATATCTTTCTCACCGTATCCCCAATAATGTAGAAATTATGGTGGTTGTTAATCCTTAAAAACAAGGACGGTGGATTAGATTTTATCCATTAATTTTTAAAATGAAATTTACAAATAAGTTAACTAAGTAATTATTGGGATACCGTGAATATTGTATCCCCGTGTGTTGCACAAGAATTGATGTTGGATGGCCTTTCTCAAAAAGCAGCAACGCACCCATAACCGCTTCATGACAATCGAAGTCAAAACACTTTTTGTTTGCCTTCTAGTTAGAGCTCAACCCGACTCAATTTAACCTGAAACCTGAATATGACCTTATAATGTGGAGCCGAACTCAACCTAAGCACAAACCCGAGATCAACCTGAACCCAATCCAACCCGAACCCGATTCAACCCGAACCTAAAACCCTATAAATCAACTATATAACCTTACGTGTAATCAGCCCAAAATAGATATAGTTATAAAAAAATCAATTAACAATTCATATGGAATTAAGTCAACTTGGTTATGCTTCAAACTAATAAATTCTTTAGACATACTTATTAGAATAAAGTGGAGTTTTTTAATACATATTACGAGCTTAATGATATGATTACTAGTAAGTAAAGTCAACTCATAAAAAACCTGAATACACAAAGTTAAGTTAAAATGCACATGACTATATTTATAAATCCAATGAATAATAGTCAAATAAAGAGAGATAGCTAATTAAAATTATGATTTTTAAATTAGTAATTATAGAGAGTCGACTAAATATTAATTTTAAAAATTAGTTTTAAAATATTGTAAAAATAATATATAATAAATGATCACAAATTATTGTTATAGATCAAGTAAATGCTAGATGAGGGTATTTTATAATTAGTGGGACTAATAAAAATATTTGATATTTAATTTAATTTAGTGATATATATATGTATTTATTTATAATAACATTTAAAATGAGCTCAACATATAAATCATTATTTTTAAATAATTTGAATAAAATATTATAAAATAAATCATTTTTATTGTATTTAATATGTAACGATTTCTAACTACACTAATTATTTCACTTCATTAGTCATATAGTTTTCCTTAGATTACTAAAATTCAAATTTGTAAATAAAATTCTTTATTTTCAATTTAAATGTAAAACACAAAAGTACATAAAAGTAATCCTGATTTTTTAAATTAATAATACTGAGCAACGCACGGTTGGACTTCATTAGTTTTTTATTTTAAAAAATAAAATAAAAATATTTATTACAACACAAAAATGCACTAAAGTTTTTTAAAAAGTGAAATGAATTCAATGAATACTCAACACTGCTATTCAACTAAAATAGTAGGCACAAAAGCGCCTCTATCATATTTATGGAAAATTATGCTATGGCCCAAAAAAATGTTACGACACTATCCTTCTCTCCAAAATCCACAAATTTTGTTATTCTTGCATAAATATAGAAATAGAAAACAAATGTTTTTTTGGGTGAAATGTTGGAAAACGCTAGTATATGTTATAGAGTAACTTAAAGCTGATTACTTAGAAGTAAGCAAGATAAATCGAAAAGGATTACAGCTATGTTCTTGTGCTCAATTGTTGATAAATATTTTATTACGGACTTGAAAAATACAATAGGGTATCATCATGTTCGAGCGCCTCTCAATTTGGAATACAATCGGTAAAAATCGCTTGTATTGCAAGAGCGCTTGTATTGCAAAGGTAAAACATTGAGTGATTGTATTGCAAGGATAAAACATCGAAATTTCATTAACAAGCGTCTTATTAATGTCCACAATAGAACCTTTTAACAATTGTCATGTAATATGTTATACATAACAATTTATCGGGTAAGTGTCAGATTAGATAGATACTTCTTCCATTTCAGCGTAAGGTTTTATTTTTATTTTTTGTCTGTCTCAATCAAAGATCCACATTTCCTTATTTAGGTTGAAATTTATGGCCAGAATTTGACCAGCTTATTTTATTATCTATTTTCTTACTATTTCAGCATGTATAAATGTTCGTGCAAAAAGATTATAGGACTCTTACACTGAGACGGAAGAAGTATGTTTTTAATGGACGATATTCACAGAAATGTTCGTATATAATTAAGCGTTGATAAACTAATATAACAGTGTCTTAGGGTTCTTGATGGCCAATTAATTGCTACCCTTTAGCTGAAACAAAGGGGCAACTACTTTAATTCACTTGGGTTGGAAATGATCATACATAGGGATAGGATTGACCATTCCAATAGATTCACTCCCCACCCACCATGTCTCCCAATATATTCTTTTTTGCCTTATAAATACCCTCTAAGAAATGACGCTCAATATCTTGTATCCAAGAAAAACAGAGCATTTTTCTTCAATATATCTGTAAACGTTATATATTTTGGGGAGATCTAGTTGGAATGTTTTTGATGGAGCTAATAAACTAACTGGTTTTTATAATTCTGATAAAATTTAAGCTATTTAAAACTATAAAATATTTTGAAGAAAAAAAACAGATTCGCATCTTCCATCAAACGCACAACTTATATCCATTCGTTATTTCAGTGTTGGGCATTTCGTGAGAACGAAGGCAGTGCAATGTAGCCAAGGATGAATTGCCGGCCGGCATAATCTTTGTTGAAATTTCATGCTAATTGATAATTCAGTACTGAGATTTAATTAGTACGTACTCTGGTCGGCAGTTTGTCCGTTTGGCTTCATCGGGCTCCCTTCTTTTCATGTAATTCCATACATGAAACCAAATTCTTTCAAGGTACAGATTTAATTTTTATTTTCTGCTTTAATTTACTTTAACTTTTCTCCAATACAATATATATATATATAGAGACCGTCTCATCAATACAAATTTAGTTACTTAAAAATAATAATAGCGATTCAAATTCAGGAAATCTTTTAAATATACATGAAACATACTATCTCCGTTCAAATAGAAATAGCACATTTTCTTTTACTTCGCTCTTTTATGCAAGTTGAGGGAATAATTGTGGGAAAGTAGAGATGATTTGGGAAAATTGTGGACCCGGTTTTAATGTTAATGTTAAAGTTGACATTGTGGAAATTTTAACAACATATTTTTTTGTTATTTTGGATAGTTTTCAAAAAGGCTATTTTATTGGGATGGACGGGAAAAAGAATTTGTGCCATTTTTTATGGGACAATGGGAGTATTACTAGAGCTGTCATCTCTGACCCGAATTTCTAACCCGACCTGGATCGACTCGACCGAACTCAACCCGAACCTAATCCAAACCCGTAAAATATTGACCCGAATCCGAACTCAACTCGACCCAAACTCAACCTGAAACCTGATTCTGACCCGATAATCTGGGTCCAAACCCAAACCCAACTCGAACTCAACCCAAAACCTGATTCTAACCCGATAATCTGGGTCTAAACCCAAATCGGACTCGACCCGAAATCAACCTGAAACCCTATCATGACCTGATAATCTGGACTCTAACCCAACTCCACCGAATCAACTTGAAATCTTATTCTGATCCAAACATGATTCAATCAGAATACGTTTCAACTTGAACCCAACTCAACCCGACGTATAATCAACTTGTAACCGATTCAACTCGAGAAATAACATTCATAATTCGATCCATAATCAACTAGGAAAATAACTGACAATTAGATTGATTATGGATCAATCTAATTTTGACCCTATGCGTAGTAATTTATTCAGTTCAAAATATTTGAAACTTTGCGGTTGGTCATTTATGAGTGAACCGAAGGGTCTCAAAAGTCAACACTGATTACTTCTAACAATATTGGAAACTTACACTGTTGGTCAAAATTGTATTACCCAATAAGGATGAAACATTTTTTGAGTCAACTCCCAAAATTCAAAGCGTGCAGCATGAAATGGGACACAGGGAGTACAAATTATATTTTATCTCAACTTTAATTACATGTCCACATGTACTGCACCTTAAAATGTAAAGAAGTATTATCACATTTAAAAACATGTAGTAAATGAATAAGAAGTGTAATAAATTTTAGTACACTTGTATTTAATTTTAGAACACTTTTCTTATGCCTAACTAAAGTTGTGTAACTAGTGGACTCTTTTTATGTAATGCAATTCGGTCGTAACTTATTTAAAAGTTAAGAGAAGTTATAGTTCAATTTTTGTGTAAGTACAGCTTATATTCACATAATAAACTTCTCCACCATGAACAGAGGCGGATGTACGCCAAGTAAAAATTTTGGGTATTTTTAGGGCACAATTTTTTTAAAAAAATTTCCCAGCCCCCTCCATCATAGGTAAAATTGACGATTTTTTCCCTTTGCACATCAGCCCCGCTACGAATTCTTTCTGGCTCCGCCCCTGACCATGAACATGCAACTCCTACGCGACTAGGGTATAACAATCGGAGAAAGCCTTTGCAATAACGGTATTTTTTTAATTATGGACCAACGAACACTTTTGAAATTAAACACTAATGCTTTTAAATTTAATTATTATATTCTTAATATGAATATTGTATTCTTTACACAATAGTTCTTGTATTTTCATATTCAAACACTTATTATTACATGCTTAAATTATACTATACAATATTTAAACTAAAACTTTGCAATGTTTAACTTAAAATGTACAAAGATTGTGTTGGCCTTTGATATGCTCTCAAAAATTAATTAAGGGAAATTCTGAGTTAAAAGTCGTTTACACAAGCTAAATTTTTTGCAATTCTGGTCACATGATTCAAGCTAAATTCGCACTCTCTGAAAGATTTGGATTATTCACTTTGATTTAGGATCCATGTTAGACTGGTTCACTTCGATTAGACCTAGTAGAGCTTATCCAACCTGGTTCGGGTTGGAAACATTCTTATGCTCGGAAAATGATTTCTACACACCTACAAAAATGAATCTTCGACGACCAAAATACGGTTAATCTTTCCTCCTAATTTCGATTTTAATTTTAATGGAGATGGCCAAATTTGTAGTATAGGAGTTGTAAGAAATTTCGTTCTTAGATTATCTTGGTGTTGCTAAAGAAAGTGTAGTAAGGACGATTTTTTTAATTGGTGCATCTCTCTTGTAAGCTTGCAACTTGTAAAAGAGTAATGCCAATTATGATGTTTGTTATTGTGACCGATTTGAGTCGCAACGTAGTCTTAAGTTGATATGGAATCATACGAGTTCAAGTCGATCTTACTAGACGCACAAATAAAACAGTAGTAATGCATATTTTGTGACAGGTAAGGAAATGTCACAATACTTGCTCCACCTTTAGGTGTCACTAATTATTTGTGAGATGTGCTCATGTCACTAAACTGAATCTATGTCACAAAATTAATGACACTTCTAAATTAAACTGCATCTTAAAGTGTCACAAAATTTGGCCAAAGATTAAGTTAGGGTTTGCAGATCCCTTCATTCGGTCAAAGATTTTAATTATGCAATTCAGAGTTTTCGCAAGGAGATTCATATCACATACGGACATAGAAAGCCTAGATTTTTTAAACTAAATTTCAAGACCAATTCTGATGTGTTGTTGCAGAACCAAAGAAAAAGAGAAATAAAAGAAGCCAAAGGCTTTTCTGTTGCAGAAGGAAATAAAGAAGAACAAGGATATTGATGCTTTGGTGCAGACTGCAGACTTAAAGCAAATGAAGAACAAGAGAATTGGGTGCATTGCACACTGCTTTGTAGGTCTGCTTTATTTATAAGAAAAAGAACAACGTGATTCCTTAAGTCATGCAACAACCATGCAAGTGGTTCCTAATCTCATGCAACTAACTAAAAC
>JAULKK010289349.1:0-13508 GCA_032355705.1 Rubia peregrina
TTACCGTTTTTATTAGCTTGTTGCATGATTAACATAGTTACTTGACTTTGTTAGTTTTGTTGTTTGTACTTTCATAACTTAGAAAACCAACCAACTCAAAACCCCCATTTTACTTGCCTTTTTATATCTATGTATATATACAGCTAGGTTTATACTCACCCTTGTATGTTTAAACGCTTGGAAATATTCATCTTCTCTGTGGACGACCCCGACTTGCCATACTATCTACTTAGTTTATTTAGTAGGCAAAATGGCTTAAAAGTTACATCTTTGAGAGGTACGGCGATGACCTCCCAGTATGATAGTGTTAAATTTGGGCCATTGCTTGCACAGTCTAGTTATAATACATGACAAGGGAAAGTTTCTTGATTGCTACATTGTTTATTTCAATGAGTATCTTATAATTGGATTAGCCGATCTATTAGATAAATTTAAGGACCAATATGTGGAAAGTTTGTTAGGGTGCAATGAGTCTTTGTATTTTGATTTGTGTTGTTAATTCTATGGCAATCTTAGAGAGGTGAATGGTAGGGGAATTGAGATTCCACTATGGAATGGATTTTGAGCGAAGCTCTAGATTGACCGTATAGGAACCCCGAAAGAATATTTTGAAACACACCAATGGTCCATTAAATAAATGTTACTTTAGGGGAAAATGACCCCTACTCGTTGATTACCCATACATTGACCCTATCCAATGTAGTGCTAGGTATTTCAGGCATGAAGAAAGGGATTTGGGTAAGTCGGAGACTTTTAACCTCAAAGTTCTACCAATAGATACCAGCATAGTCTATGAGATGGTTGCTCGATGCTTAGATCCCACGTGCAGACACATCACCGAGCCCACCTATAGCACATTGATGTTGTTTTATTTGACAATGGAGGGTCGGAAAATAAACCTCGGGTGGCTATAATAGGGAACAAGCTTTATGTTGGTACATCGACTGAGGTAGTGAAGAGTCTCCCTTACAGGAATTTGATCACAAAAATATTGAGTAAGGTCGAGGGTTTAGTAATCACTAGTTAGGAGAAGGTGCCAAAGTACTTTGACAAAACCTACTTCAAAAATAAGAGGTGGGTGTTGGTCGATGGTAAATGGTGCTATCTGGCGCTACGAGATGGGGAGCCGAGCAAGAAGCCTAAACTTGATGATGGTAATTTTTTATATTGCAATTTCTTATTTTATATTACAATTTCTTCAAGTTATTATTGTATTATTGTACATATTTATGTCTATGTGTTCAACATTTGTAGATTTGGAGAAATCATACTTCAGAGGCGTTCGAGATTGCTACAAGTGGGTGAGGAAGGAGTTCGTCGCCATGAAGGCTAAGATTTTAAAGATGGAGAAAAGACAATGAGCATATGAACGACATCTTGCTGCTACCCACTGCCCTCATCTTGACCGGTACATGACCACAAGTGATCTTGAGGATGACTTAGAGTCTCACCGACCTTAGAGCATTTGTCCTTTAACTCGATTATAATTGTTGGATTGTTAGTTTATTCATACTTTATTCGATGGAAGCCTTCTTAATTATTGTTGGGTGAACTTGAAGATTGACTTGTGAACATGTTAGTGGTTGATGGATGTGGATTTTTGGATGGAAGCCTGCTTAATTAATCATTGTTTGGTGTTAGTTATGTATGCTCCTTTTGTTAATAACAAAAAATTATAAGTAACATATCAATCGAAGTATTGGTCTCGCAAACCAAAGTAGAAGTAACATCTCTAACCAAAATACAAGTAACAAAGGATTTAATGTCTACTTCTTCTTCTTTTTTCCTTACTCCTTTTACGTATTACCTTACCATGGACATCCACCCAAATTCTATCATCATGATTATTGCAGCCGACGAAAGAATTCAAGCTATGACCATTCTCTTTGAGAAGGATAGCATCGCCTAGTCTAACACCCGTTGCATTGTGGACGAATCCGACAATTTCTTCACCTTCAAAATTGGCATTGAAAGGGGGTTTTCCTTCCAAGACAATATCCCATGGGAATCGGAAGGATCCCTCACATAAAATACCCGATGCGCCTGAGAAACCAATATGAAAGGATCTTCTCGCCAACCAATCTGACCCCTGTTGTATGAACCCAAAATCCTCCATTCGCTGCCCACTGTTGAATTCAACCCACCGACATTTAAAAAATGCGACTCTCATACTAAAATAATCAAAGCTCCCAAATATCAGAAATAGTTCCAAAGTAACACTAATGAGCGTACATAAGATCGTTACCACTCCGATTATCGACATGCGAAGCTTTAGAGAAGAGAGAAACTCCACTATTTTGAGAAACACCCTTGTCATCCACCAATTTCGTGGCGAAAATAAAACCATTGATATCATACTCTCCATAAGAAAGTACAGTACCAAGTGGTTTGCAAGGCAACCATTTTATTTTCATTGGATGATCCCCCACGACTATATGATCAAGCAACCATGACGCAAACATCCTACTATGTAATTGTAGGACCTGAGCTTCATCGAAATCAGGGTTAGCGACTCTAATGGAATCCATGTGAATCTCTATATATGGGACAACGACTTCATGATTCCGAAGATCATAAAGATGAGCATCTTTCATGCTAGGACTTAAAAGTTTTCCCTACCTTTCCCCATGGCCTTCCAATCGTCCCTCATGTCAATTGGTTGGAACGTTAACCGAATCGACCACATTCATGTAATAAGTATAAAATTTGATAACCTCTTCTGTAACATACCATTGTAAAATACTCGCATAAGTTATGTACCGATTCTTCAAAAAAATCTTGAATATTTTCATGTACCTCTCGAACGGGTACATCCACCCCAGAAACAAAGGACCACAAAGATTTATCTCTCGCACAATATGAACACACAATTGCACCATAATGTCGAAGAATGAGGAAGAAAAATACATTTCCATCCGGCATAAACTTCAACGATCATTGTCTGTAAACGGTCCAACTTTGACATGGTAATGTTTTTGCTGCAAATGGACTTGAAAAACAAACAAAGATTCATAATGCACAGTCTGACATGTGATGGAAATGCCGATCAAATCGCAGGGGCATTCAATTCCTGCATTAGATTATGACAATCATGAGACTTCAACCCAACCAACCTCAACTCCTCGACTGACACACAAGTACTGATGTTGGAAGATTACGCGATCGAGACCTTAACACCACTAAGGGTCTCACAATATGTTTTCTTCTCCGACTGAGAATAGAATAGCAAGCAGGGGGGCAAGTAACAATTTTCACCACAACTCACTGGCCCTAAGTTCTTGTTAATGCCCATCTCAAGCAAATATAATCAAGCTTTGAGCCCATCCTTCGTTTTCCCAGGGGTATTTACCAACTCCCGACCAAAGAATCACATACATTATTATCGATGTGCATAACATTTAGACAATGTCTAACTTCCGAATGCTCCGAGTAAGGCAGTCTGTAAAAATTGAAGCATTTTTTCCAACTCCCTTCCACAGGTACTTTGCATTTTTAAACTATATCATTGGGGAAATGCTTCAAAGTTTCAAATATCTGAGTGCCTATTTGCGCAACCAGTGCATCTGTAGCCTCTACTTCCCCATTGAATCACTTTTCTCGCCAAACGCCATGGATGGTCCTCCGGAAAAAACCTTTGATGACCTTGATATAAAGTTTTATAGACATGTTCCAATTGATGGTAATCAGTGTCCTTCTCACATACGGGGCAAGGAAAGTGGCCTTTCACTGAGTAACTAGACAAATTACCGTATGCAGGAAGATCATTGATAGTGCAAAAATAAAATCACTTTCAATGTAAAGTATTCTTCAACACTACCGTTATATGTCCGAACACCCTCATTAACTAGGTTTAAAAAATCCTCCACTAGAGGAGCAAGATACACATCTATGTCATTACTCGGTTGCTTATGACTGGAAATCATCACAGATAACAACACATACTTACGTTTCATTGTCAACCACGAAGGAAGATTGTAGATAACAAAAATAACATGCCAAGAGCTATGTGCACTACTAATATTACCAAATAGATTCATTTCATCAGAACATAGGGCTAACCTAAAATGCCAGGGCTCATTGCCAAACTAGGGGTACATGTCATCAAAAAAAATTCACTGATCTCCACCTGACGTATGCCGAATCACATCATCCACCGCTCGATCCCTCTTCGTGTGCCAATGCAGCAATTTTGCATCTTCCTTACACGCAAATAAATTTTGCAATCGGGGAACGAAATGGAGGTACCACATCACTTTTGCCGGTGTTTTTTTCTTTGTTTTAGTTACCACTTCCGCACCCACCAGAATTGCACCATTTTTAATTTGTAACGAGACTCACCACATACCCGACATGTTTCTCGGTTTTCATCTTTTCCCCCTGTACAACATACAATCATTCGTCAAGCAAATATATTTTTTCAAATTCCAATCCCATAAAAAATAACTTTGTTTGCTGCATACAACTTATCTAGCATCATGTTACCTTCGGGGAGAAATTCCCTAAGCAATTCCAAAGTTTCGGTCATCGACTTATAAGTTCACCCAAATTTGACTTTCATATTCATTATCCTCAAAGTTGCACTAAGTACCGAATGTTTAGAACCATTGTACAATGGTGTCTTTTTGTCATCAAGTAAAACTTGTAAGACCTCGGGTTTACCTTTGAACTCTCTTGTAATATCCTCCACCATTTCGTCAAATTTTGCATTCCCATGTAAATCAGCTTCCACATTCTTGTTAATCAAATCATTTGTCCCAGCCGTTTCTTCAACTTCCCCATGCCACACCCAACGAGTGTAGGAAGTTTGAAACCCTCATTATGAGATGTCCCCGCAATTTATTCCTCTTTAAATACACATCGTTTCTACAATTTTTACACAAGCATCAGGGTTAAACAACACCATTTTTAGATGCATTGTCAAACTCTAACATAAGAAATTCTTCGATAAATTGCATGTAGTCGGGAGATTTTCTAATATCATTACCAATGAGTTCATTCCGATCCATTATCCTACCAACCAATTAATTACAATGTCACCCATTAGCATCATCACAACTTTTATCATAACCCACCCCTAATTAATTTAACTACAAACCCAAAATGAAGATTTATATATGTGAGACCCTAATTTCTAGAAAACATAAACCACAAAATTTATATACAACCTAACTTCTTCAATTGAAAAGTGATGATATTCGATGTATTAACTTCCCTTCATCATCAATGGATTATGTTTGAAAATAAAATAAATGTGCGTGCAACAATTTATTTTTCGACAGAGTCGGTTTCGAGCTCGGAACCCAACTTCATAAAGTATATATCCATACGCACAATGGTTTCGAGTTCGAAAAGTTCTTGGCTACAAACCTTCCAAACTCATAATGTTTCTCGTCCCTTCATGAATACCGTGGGGAGGCTATTATAAGAAAGGAACAACAATTGGCCCCTGTTACAAACTCATAACCACAGTGATTCAAAGGTGGTTTGTCACAACCGCCTTTAATTAGGGAAAATTAAAGGTGGTTATGACCTAAACCATCTTTATATGTTACTTATTAAAGAGAGTTAATTAATAACTGCCTTAATATACGAAAAACTGCCTTCAAAAAGTTTTTGTGGCTCCTAGAGAGGGGTTCCAAGCTCAGAGCCTTCACACCAAGGCGATTTCACATTTTTCCAGCCAAAACCTCCTTCAACGGGGCCTTTAATAGGGTTGCCTCTACTAGTGAGACCTAGTATAGATAATTTTCTTGCAGATATAGTAGTTACGTTGAATCAGCTCTCAATCCCTTCTGTTATGGGACTTGGAAACCTGTATGTATTCTATAAATACTATATTCATCAATGGAAACATCAACACTTTTCATGGATTCAATATTTCCTCTTGCCTTGTTTATATGGTATCAACCTAAAACATGATTCAATGGCCTTTGATTCTTCGATCAGTTCGACAAACACCCTTGTCCTTACTTCTGCTGAATCAAAATCGAACCAAAACTTTAGTTTTTTTAATCTAGCTATCTATCTTGATCAATCGAATTACTAGCTTTGGATGAGCATCATCCATTCGGCACTGGAAGCCTACAGATTGGACTCTTTTCTCTCCGATGTAACACCGCCACCAAGCACTATCTATGTTCCTATTGTGCTGCTGACGAACCCTGCTGATCCATCAATTGTAACTCCTATCACAATAGCTTCAACTTCGGCACTTCACACTTGGCTTCGACAGGATCAGCTGGTTCTACTTTGGATTAGATCAACACTCACAATGCCAATCCTCGGAAACATTGCACGCACCACCACTACCACAGATGTATGGCAGATTATTGGTCGCACCTTCTTCGCTCAGACCCGCGCTAAAGAGATGTATTTTCGGCACTAGTTACAGTCGATGTCCAAGGCCTCTCTATCGGTGCTTGAGTATTTCGAGAAGAAGCATGCCTTGGTCGACACTTTGATCGATTGTCTTTGTGTTATCTCCGATGAGAAGTTCACCAGCATTCTGCTCTATGGGCATGGCTCTCAATTTGTCGTCCTTCATTTGGCAATTTCTCTCTGCCAGAATCCAGTTTCATCTGATGAGTTACTGGGCATTCTACAACTGAAAGAGTCACGCCATGAAGAAAACCTCAACTCTATTCAATCTCCAACAGCCAAAGCCGCCAGTCGCATCACCGAACGCTGCTCTTCTTAACCACTGAATTCTGTCACCGCTAATCCACTACTACTCGAGACCACAGCTCAGACCGTAGCTCTGATCGGCCGTGGTCAATATGTAAATTTTTCACTCAACCTGGTCATGAAGAAGTAAATTTCTTTCAATGGATTAATCTCCGCCTGCTCCCGCCGACAAACCAAGATGTAGCGTCTAAGTTTCGCACTGCAATAGTTGGGAAGTCAGCCTTTACTATCTCGGCTTCCAAGCCCTCTGACCTTAGTGATCCTTGGTATGCCGACTCCGTCGCAACTCATCATGTGACAGGTGATCTTGGCAATATCTCTATCCAGAACACCTATAATTGTAATGACCAACTCACAGTTGGGGGATAATACATCTCTTCTGATTACTCATTTTGGAAAATATATTCTAAATGTTGATCATGCTGCTAAATCCTTGGAACTTTGTAACATTTTATGTGTTCCAAAAATTACGAAAAGCTTTCTTAGTGTCTAAACTTACTAGTGTTAACAAGGTTTATGTTGAACTCCACTCGGACCATTTCCTTGTTAAGCATTTGCAGGGACATATTCTTCTACGAGAAACCGTTGAAAATGATCTCTACCGCCTTCCACACTCTTCCTCCTAGTCGTCCTTCCCCATCAATTCCCCTGCTGCATTTCACACTAAGCGGGCATCTCTCCAATGCTGGCACTATCGTTTAGCCTATCTGCATGAGTCTATTCTTCGTCGCATTACCTCTAGTCACAGTCTCCATATTTCTTGTAATAAACTAGACACAGTTTGTGGCTCCTATCAACTTGGCAAAAAACACCATGTACCTTTGTAACCTTGCACTAGTGTTTCTTTAAAAGCATTTGATTTAATTCATATGTATGTTTGGGGTCCTTCCTGTGAGCTTTCTTTCTCTGTTGTCGATATTATCTCAGTTATATTGATGACTACATTAAATTCACATGGTTCTACTTTATATCCGTCAAATCTCAGGTCTATTCCATCGTTGAACTCTTTCTCAAACTTGTCCACACCCAGTTCTCTACTCAAATTAAAGCCTTCCAGTCAAACTGAGGCCGTGAATACCGCAATGCCTCTACACTTCTTATATCTCATGGTATTTTCCATCAGGTTTCCTGTCCACACACTCCAGAGCAAAACGAATCTTCTGAACATTGAAATTGTATCATCGTTGAGAAAGGCCTGGCACTTCTTGCTCACTCTCATCTACCTATAAAATTATGGGAACTAGTTTTCCATACAGTTGTCTATCTAATCAATTGCACGATAACTCTATTCTTTCTCACAAATCTCCATACCAATATCTCTACCAGAAAGTACCTGACTATAGCTTTCTCCATTCCTTTGGATGCCTATACTATCATTTCCTTTTCCCCTATACTGCCAACAAATTGGAATATTTCTCCCTCCCTTGTATCTTCCTTGGTTACAGTTCCAAACACAAAAGATATATGTGTCTTCATTTACCATTTTACCTCACATACATAAACCAATTTGTCGTCTTTGATGAATCGGTCTTTTCTTACTTGGATATGTCCTCTCCAAGTCCTTCTCCACCACCATCTTACTACGTCATTCCATTATTCACTCTTAGTCAGGTTGCTTCGATCTCCCCTGCTGCAAAAGCATCATCTCTCTCATTTACCACCTATTCCTCCAAAAGATCCCATCTCACCTTCACCATCACCATCACTATCACCATCACCTCCAGCTTACCCCTCTCCAACACTTTTTTCCTCACCCCCTCATCCAGAACCAACTCCTTATCCCAATGCTCTTACCTGGTTTCAACCGTCTTATTAGTGTACTAACACCATGACTACTTGTTCTTCTACCCACTCTCTCAAACCCAAAGCTCTCTTATCCACTAAATATCCTCTTCCTACTGCTCTAACTGCTTCTCTTGAATATAAAATTTTCCATCAAGCCTCCAAAGACCCAAACTGGCAGCATCCTATGCAAAATGAATATGATACTTTAATGGTTAATACAACATAGGACCTAGTCCCGCATCCCTCGAATACTAATGTGGTTGGTTGTACGTGGGTGTACATGGTCAAGAGAAAGTCAGATGGCTCCATTGAGCACTACAAAGCGCATCTTGTGGTTATAGGATTTCACCAGGAAGCTGGCGTAGATTACTTTGATACCTTCAGTCCAGTGGTCAAACCCACTACCGTTTGCCTTATATTGAGCTTAGTTGTGTCCGCTATTTGGCCTCTTTGATAGGTGAATGTCAACAACGCCTTCCTTTATGGTGATTTGATCTCACTAAGACTGTTTTTATGGATCGGTCGCAAGGTTTTGTTGCTCCAAACAAACCCTCACATGTATGTAGGCTTCATAAGGCTCTCTATGGCTTGAAAAGGGGTTCTTGAGCTTGGTTTCAAAAGCTCATCGCCTCTCTCGTTCACCACAGATTCAAGGTGTTTGGCTCCGATCTTTCACTTTTTATCAAGAAATATGGCTCTTATAGTCTACATCCTTGTCTATATGGATGATCATGTTATCACTGGATCTCATCCTGCCTTCATTGACGATTTTGTTTGTCTCATTCATTGTGACTTTGCACTGAAGGATCTTGGCACCCTTCACTATTTTATGGGCATTGAGGTCTCTCGACACGGTTCCACATTGCAGATCTCCTAGCAGAAGTACATTTATGACATTCTAGAGTAGAATAGCATGACGGGTGCTCGTCCTATCTGCTCTCCAGATGAGCCTGGGTCTCGACTAGTTGCAGCTGGAAAATCTATTTCTGACCCATCCTTTTGTCGTAGCATCGTAGGTTCTCTGCAGTATGTCACTATCTCTCGGCCAAAAATCTCTCATGTAGTCTAACGGGTGTGTCAGTTCATGCGCTCTCCAACTGAAGATCACTGGTGTGCAGTCAAATTCATCCTCAGATATCTGAAGGGCATCATTTTTTCCAATCTTATTCTCCAAAATGCTCGTGACTCGAGGCTAGTGGCTTTCTCTAATGCTTGTTGGGCATCTGATCCTGATGATTGTAGATCGCAACATGGCTTCGCCATATTTTTTGGAAGGAATCTCATCAGCTGGTTCTCTCTCAAGCAAAAGGTTGTTTCGCATTCCAGTAGTGAAGCGGAATATAGAGCCATTGCTTTTGCTGCTACTGAACTAATTTGGCTTCAACAACTTCTTCATAAGATGCATGCACTAGTTCAATCGCCTCCGATTCTTCACAACTTGAGTGCTAAATTTCTTTCGTCCAATCTAGTTTTTCATCGGTGGTAAAAACACATCAAGATTGACTATCACTTTGTTCGAGAGCAAGTTGCATTTGGTGATCTTATTGTTCGCCATGTTCGGTCTCTTGATCAGATTGCAGATATCTTCACCAAAGCTGTTGGGAATCAACACTTCTCTACTCTAAGTTCCAATCTTCATGTCCGCCCTCTGCCATAAGCTTGTGGGGGGGGGTGTTAACAGTATGCAATTATCTCAATAAATTTTTCTTAATGTTTGACTTATTCTAGAGACCTAATCTAGATAATTATCTTACAGATATAGTAGTTACGTAGAGCCAACTCTCAATCCCTTCTGTTATGGGATTTGGCAACATGTATGTATTCTATAAATACTCTACTCATCAATGGAAACAACAACACTTTTCCATCGATTCAATCTTACCTCTTACCTTAATTACAAAGAGAGAAAAATACTATAAATGAAACATTCCCAGTATTTGTGATTGATCATTCAAATTGATGGGTGAATACTGAATAGGCAAGGATGTTGCACATTGCATCAAGGTAGGATGGCTAAAGTGAAGGGTTGTCACATAAGTGTTGTGTGATAGAAATATTGCATTCAAGTTAAGGGAAAACATTCAGCCAACAGTGATGTATGAGGTTGAGTGTTGGGTGAGGAAGAAGATGCATGAACAAAAGTTTGAGTCTGCAAAGTTGAGAATGTAGAGATAGAGAGACACACCATGTTAGGATTCCTAATGAGGTTTTCAACCAACAGTTGAGATTTTCCCCCAATGAAGAAAAGCTTAGAGAGAAAAGAACCAGGCGTGTCGAAAATGTTTATAGAAGTGTTGATGAAGAACCTAGGCCACCCGGCAGACGTGTAGAGGGTATAAGTTGTGTTGGTGGCATTTTACTAGGACTTACATTGAAAGCATGAGAATATCAGGTTATGGTTTTTCCTAAAAATGAATTTTATTTTTAAAATATACATATTTTTACTAGTTTATCAAGCATCTAAAATTTCTTAGCTTGTAAGTAAAATAACTTATAAACCTTACTAAACACACTTATACTAGTGAACGGCATGAAGCTTGGAGAGAGAACACGGGATGAACATTGAGGTAAGATATGATGACATCAAACTCACTATTGACATTGTTTTTCACTCTTAATTCATGCGTAAGAGCATGTACACTGGGAGTTTCGGAGTGGGCTGAATTAAAATTTGGACTGAATAGGGACCAAAATCCCCCCCCCCCACAATTTGGCCCTATGTGCTCTGGGCCCACGCTTCAGCACGAGCCATTTTCTTTGGCTGCGTGTACCACGTGGCTCCCTCTGGTTGGGCCACGCGGCCACATGCATCCCACACTTTTTTAAAACAAAAATCTGCATGGACATGTGGCACGGCTTTATTCGGTCACGTGTTCAATTTCGTTTGCCAACTTTTTATTTAAAAAATCTAGCCGTTGGTCACATGGCATGCTCTGTTTGGTCCACGTGGGCCAATAGCTATTTTTCAGAACGGCCAATTTTTTTTATAAAAAAATCTCTTCAATTTTTTTGTCTATAAATAGGGCCAAATTGTGAAGAAGATTTGCACATTACTTTCATTCCAAAGTTTCTCCATTCTCAACTTCTTCTTCATCATTTTTCTCAAATAATCGTCTCAATAATTCAATTTCATTTACATAAATTGAAATGGAATCACGAAGAGTTTCGAAAGCTAAAGATAAAGTCATTTTGAATTCTTCTTCTTCCAAAAATTTATCGCAAATTCCAAATGTTATTCAAAATTTTCAAATTCTGAAAAATGTAAGTGGTGTCGAACATTTTCCTCCCAATTTTTATATGAACTCCCCACATTCATACTTGAATTTCCAATCTCAATATCAATCATCTCAAAATGCACACATGAACTATCCATCAAATTATCCTCCTCCAAGTGCATACTTAAATTCTCAAACTTCGTACCCAATTTGCTTTAGTCAAAACTTCAATTCTCCACATATTGATAATATCAACGAAGAAGGAGCATTTTCACAACAAGGAGGGAGGGGTACATATGGTCAACTTGGTAGTCAATATGAAGGTCGCGATATTCAGCATGGTATGCCACGTTTTTATAATTTTGATTATTGTTGTCCCCGTATTTATTTATATATTGTAGCATATTTAAAATAGTTCAATTCATATAGTTTATGTAAATTAGATCATTTGCGTAACCAATTTAAAAGTGTAAACACCTCAAATTTTAAAATATGCTTATTATTGTCATATGCTTCGTATGTAAATTACCATACGCAAGTTCCATATGTATGCGTGAACTAAACTATTTCAATTCAGTACGTGTAAATATTAGTAAATCTAAAATAACATTTCCCTTTCTTTGGATATTGAAGTTGGCGAAGACAGCGATGAAGTCGTAGAAGTGCATGGGAGTAAAGACACGAAGAAGAAAAGACTCTAAATTAGTGAGATGGACTGCAGAAGGTGATAACACTCTAGTCGATGCTTGGTTCACGTATTCCACCGATGTTGTAATCGGTACTGGTCAGAACGGGGGTATTTTTTGGGATAAAACTGTGGATGAGGTGAATGAATATTGTAAATGATGCACAAGGACAACGAAGTCGTGCAATGCAAGGTGGCATAAAATTTCCCACAACGTTGCAAAGTACGTGGGATGTGAAAGAAAATCTATACGCCATTTCAATCAACGCGGCATAGACGCTAGTGAAGATGTCGTTCACTCTATGGCACCGAAGTTTTTCACGGATGAAGGTTACCAACCATTCACATTCTCTTATTGCTATAAAGTGTGCAATAGGCACCCTAAATTTATAACACAGTATGTCCCGGGTGATGTACCCTCACCATGAGCGTCAACAACACCCTTAACTAGCAATGAATATGGTACACCTCAATATCCACTGAGGCCCATCGAGGTTAAAGCTGTTAAATTTAAGGCAAAAGTAAAATCAAAGGCCCATCGGGGACAGAGGAAGATATGAACTCTGGCGGATCGTAAAAATAAGATGTGGTTGAGTTTTTTTGGCAAGAGCAACGACTTTAAAGAGAGGCTAATGATTCTTGAACAACAAAAATTTGACTGGATCATGAAAGAGAGGGAGATCAAACTGAGAACATCATGAAAATGACCGAGTCAAGCGGAAGCTTAATAATGATTATAAATTTTACAGGTTTTGCTGGCAAAGGATGTGTTATCCCCAGAAGAGGAAGAGTTGAGATCTCGGTTACTGAAGTTAATTTATGAAAAGTAAAGAGTTTAATTTGATTAGATTGTCACGGTTGGTCAAACTATACCATACCTTAAATTTATGTCTTAGTAACAATTGGTCAGACTAGATCAATATAATTATCTATGTTTAGATTGATTACCATCGTGCGTTGTGAGATTTTATTAATTAAAATATTATGATGTACATTTCATATTTAAATATTGTTTTTTAATTTGTTTATTCATAATAATTAAACATTTCGTATTTAAACATTTCGTATTTCAAAAAAATAGTTGTTTAAATATTGTTTTTAAAGTACAAAATTAAATATGGATATTAGAAAAAATTTAT
>JAULKK010289359.1:0-13507 GCA_032355705.1 Rubia peregrina
TTAATTTTTAGTGCAAATATAACCCTGACTATTGAATGAAAGTGCAAATATAACCCTGTGATACCATTTCCGGCATTAGCGACGACTCACCTTTTTCACCTGTTGACCGACCTGTAAAGACCATATTACCCTCTAACTTATTTGTTGAAAGAGCAAAGTGCAAATATAACCTTACATAATTGACGAAAGTGCAGATATAACCCTGCTATTTCTAAAAGTGCAAATATAACCCTACATAATAAGATAAAGTGCAAATATAACCTTTTCAGGCAGTTGGATGCCGTATTTTGGTGAAAAGTCCAATTTACCCTTGGTCTTAAAAACAAAAAAAATAGCATGGTCTTCTTCTTCCCTGGTCTTCTTTCCCTGCACCGTTGCCGCCTTCAAAGTCGAACTCTCCGCCGTCGTCGCCCAGCGCCACCGCTTCTATTCACCGCTCCGATTCGCCTATTCGATTCACCAGAGGCACAGGTCTAACGTTGTTAGGAATCGAAGCGGTGGAGAATCAAAGCGGCAACGCTGGGCGAATAAGAGCGGTGAATCGAAGCGAATCAAAGCTCGCTGATGCACAACGAATCGAAGAAAGGTCCAACGGTTCCTCTACCAGAAGCACTCGTCTGACATCGTTGGGAATCGAAGCGGCGGCGCTGAACGATGAAGGTGGAGAGCTCGAATTCGAAGGCGGCATCGGTACAGGGAAAGATGACCAGGGAAGAAGAAGACCAACCTATTTTTTGTTTTGTTTTTAAGACCATGGGTAAATAGGACTTTCCACCCAAATCCAGCGTCAAATTTCCTGAAAATGTTATATTTGCACTTTATCTCACTATGTAGGGTTATATTTACACTTTCGGAAATAGCAGGGTTATATCTATACTTTCAGAAATTATGTAGGGTTATATCTGCACTTTGCTCTTTTTACCAGGGGTAAATTGGACTTTTCACCAAAATCTGATGTCCAATTGATTGAAAAGGTTATATTTGCACTTTATCTCATATGTATGGTTATATTTGCACTTTATCTCATATGTATGGTTATATTTGCACTTTCAGAAATATCAGGGTTATATATGCACTTTCATCAATTATGTAGGGTTATATCTGCACTTTGCTCTATTTTTTTAAACAAATGACTATTAAATATATATATTGAACTTAATTATTAGTGTTCGTTAATGTAGTTCTAACATTTGACCTTTTGGTTGACTTTCTTAATTATATTAACTATTACAATTACCATATTTTAATAACCTTTTTTCCATAACTATTTAATTTTAATTATTGTTAAAATTTCTCTTCTTTCTTACTGGACGGTATTTTCATATTTTTAATACATCAGTGACAACCATTTTTCATCATTAAAGGGAACTTATACTAAGGAAACATAAACCTTATCACTAATGACTACCTTATTAGTGTCGAAAAATATTTTTGTCATAAAACTTGCCACTAATTAGGGTTTACTTTTTTACGAAACTAAAGTCGTCACTAAAGGGTGAAATTTTGGTGGCAAAGATTGGCGCCTATAATTTAGTGAATTTTTTTTATTTTTGTCAATATCCCTCATGTAGTTGACGAAAATGTAGTGATGAGCACTAATTTTGTCACTATACGGTATATTTAGTAATGATTTCTGGTGACAAAAAAAAAGATATCGTCACTAAATCCCATTTTTCTTGTAGTGATCGGAATAATCCCGTGTCTGAAAAAAAGGAAGCCAAAAAGAGTTTTTGATATGAATTTGCTTGCAAAAACTCTGAATTACGAAATTTAATTCTTTGACCGAATTAAGGAATTCGCAAGCCCTAATCTGGCCACACAATATTGTGACACTTTTAATACGTGTGACACAATATTGGGACGTTTAATTTTATAAAAGTCATAATAGATATTTGTTGGGACACTTCTTATAAAAGTGTCCCTGTATAAGTATCCTGCTAGGCCACCTTTTATTGTATTGATGGATTATAATTTGTAGTCAATTGTGTGCGCAATTGACAATTCTATTCTATCTACTTTTACAATTGATAAATAGAAAACCACATATTTAGAATCCAGGCCAACATGGTGTATATGAGCTTGCTCCACACTAATCTGGTGTATAGAGACTTTAAGACCATATATTATGCTGGAGGGGGGATTCGAGTTATTCCTGATCAATCAAACACAATGCACTGGTTGCCTAGGAGGCTGAATGGAAAGTTTAACATCGATGAGGTGGTCCACATGTATCATGATTACATCTAACGAGCTCCGACCTAAACCCGCTAGACGGATGTATAAAATCGAGTCGCTGTCCCGATTGATGATACCTGGGCCACGACACCTCGAGGCCCACGAGCTTCGAGCTTAGGGTATCGTCTAAAGTCCAACTCGAGGCCCATAAAGGGACGCGTGGTCCAATCCTAATTAAGGATATTATTGATTCCTACAAGGAAACTATCTCGTGTATACCAACTATACTCGAATTACTATACTTATCAAATAAGGAAAGGAGTTCGAATCCTGCTAGAGATCGGGTTCTCCTCCCCTATAAATACACAGGTCTGGTAAGCCTTTAAACCATTCAATACACTCTCAAAACAGAGCTTATACTAACTTAAGCATCAGAGTGTTTACCCCCCGGACACTGGGGGCATTGTCTTGCAGGTTGGATGAGACTCGGAGATCACGACGAGAGACTCTTACCGTCGGTATCACATTCATCATATAAACTACGGCGTTTCCATTTTGGCGTAAAGTTGGCGCACAAACTCTTGCGTAGAGCATCCAAACTGTTTCACATCAAACATAAAATAACAGTAAATTTATGTAACCGGCTGCTCCTTTCCCAAACTGCGACAATGCTTTATTCTCCTTTTTTCTTCAACAGACCTGATGGAAAAATTATTTTAAAAACATAATAATTAAGAACAGTAAAAACAGCCCCCAAAAAAACTTTTATAAAATTACCTTCAAGAATTAATCTGAGTCGATTGAGATGGTGTTGCTCTGGTCAGCCGCACCAGCAGGCTTTGGAACAACACTTCCCAGTAAGTCGGTCAGCTCATCCAAAAGCTGTTTATTATAGTCAACCTCCATCAAATTCCCAAACTCATAATCGGATTCGGATTCGGATCCGGGCACAAACCCTGTACCGGATGGTTCTCCTGCATCTGTAACATGCGAATAGGCTCTAAGAAGGCTGTCACGAAGGGGGCTCGTGTCTTCATAGTCGGGTGAAAACACCATTCGGATCCCCTCAACCACTCTTGAAAGCTCACTGTGATTAGTATTTACTTCTCTCATATTGGAAGATTCGACGACGGAGAGTCCCCGTGGCCACATTTTGAATCCCTCCATAAATACAGGAATCAAGTGAGGGTTGAGGAGTATTTTCGCCATGAAAAGGGCACATACATTGAAACATCTCCTCCATCTTCTTCTGGCATTCCATGGATGGAGTCGAGCTCTTCTCCGTATTCACTTGCAACGGATCCATACCCTGCCTAGATTTGATTGGATTTGATAATGGTTTATTGAATGAATGTAAGTGTATAAAATATCCCATATATATAGATAAAGACGGAAAGCAAAAGATATAGTTTGCATGCATAAATGTTGCAACGTGTTTGTTATGGCGGTGCACACTTACATACATGTGTCACACATGCATGTTTTGTTGATTATGTATGTTTTTAACAATTAATATATTTATTAAATAGAATCCAACAAAACAAAAGATAAAGATACATTGTTTCTTGGCATGGTAATCTAGATATAATTGTAGATTTTAAAAATACTTCATTGTGTATTATATTTAGAGTGGGTCTTCTGACAAGCGATCTATCCATAAATTTATGGACAGTCCGTGTATTTTTTACCTTATACACTATATTTGTTAAATTACATACTGAATTTATAAACTTAAAAATAATGTTTTATATTATAGATTTTTATATTTTCACATTCAAATACGCATTATTACTTGTTTTAATTTTTAGATAAAAAGTACAGTGGACTATCCATAAGTTTATGGACATATATACCTCCTTTCGTGAGACTTTCTCTAATACTTAAAGTGAAAGTCTCGGGAGTGTGGTATATCTCTAAGTATGGGGAAGGTAGTCTATCTACTGTTTTAAAAAATATATTTTTAAAAATTAAATATTGTATTTTATAAGTTAAAACATATAATAAGGATGTATGAATGTGAAAGTATAAGAAATACATTATTTTTTTTAAAATACATTATTTAAATTTATAAATACTTTATTCAAATTTAATTTTTTGTATTTAATTTAATAAATACAGTGTAGAAGTGAAAGGATACAGTGGATTGTTCATAATTTAAGTACCGCCAACTGTCAGGAGACCTCCGTGTTTTTGTATCATGAAACACAAATTCTTGTTTTGCACAAGCTAAAATTTAGGCAGAGATTATTATGCAATTTTAATTTATTTTGCTTGGAATTGGTTTTTGTAAAAGTGCTAAAAAGTAGAGGACTTTTTGTGTAAATAGAATAACTTTGGTCCATATATATACATCATAATTTTAGAAATTAATTTCATTTTCTCATATATTTCTTTTCTGCCATCGAAATTACCACGAAAAATCGTAGGCCTCGTCGGTAACCACTAGATCTGGCCGAACACCGACATAATCTCGCCGGAACTAGAGCCCCCGTGCAAGGATGAAATCACAAACTGTCCGTACGTAGACGAGAGGGACGAGTCGCAATGAGAAGGCTTTAATGGCCTTGGCAGTGAGGGAAGAAGCTGGATGCATGCGGGGCCGGCCCATATGAGAGGCAAGTGAAATGTTTACCTCAGGCCCCAATTTATTAGCTATATAGGGACCTCATTTTTATATTAAAAAAATGTGTTTTTATATAATTTTTTTAAAATATTACAATTCTCAATAGCTGCCTCAATAATATTCTTATCCTTTTCCCATAAGGCCCAATTTTATTGATATTACAAACCCTAATAATTATATATAGGGTATTGTATTACGAGTTTGTATTTGTTGGGTGACGAGGTATATATTTATTCCTCAACCGTAACGTGATTCAAACCTTTATTCCAAATTTGTGAGTATTTCCCATCGGGACGTAGGGTTATCTGGGTGGGCTCCGAACTCATTTTGGAAAAAAAGAATTTTTGGATGGGGCTTCATGATGGGATAACTGAGTGAAATTTTGGCATTGAAAAAGGTAAGAACAAAACAATTACATTAGTGTAATGATAGTGAATTTGGTTTCAATTTTGTAAAGGGACTTTAGAATATTTTTATGCAATTGGTTAATTATGATATATGAGTTTAGATGATGAGTGTAAATGAGAATGTTTTTTTGAATCATTCTTATGGGGTTGTGAATGTCTCGCTAATATAGGTACTCAATTATGGATAAAATTGAATTGATTGGTAGGGACTTGAGAAAATCACCTGATTACTTCCCGTTGATAGAATCCTTTCTTGTGGTTGCTTTTAAACATGCTTCCAAGGATGGTGTGCTGCAAGAACGGTGCCCTTGTAAGAATTGTGATAACGATGTCTATTTGGGTAGGAAGAAGATACATGAACATCTCACCATGCGAGGGTTTCAAACTAGATACACTTCTTGGGTACGGCACGGGGAAATTGGATCGAGTATGATGGAAGATGTCATTCATAAATATTCTGATGATTCTTTTATGAAGGCCATTTTTGAAGAATGGTTGAGGATGTTGCTAGAGAATTTCATGGTAAACCCGAGGTCCTAGAAGATTTGCACAACTATGAGAGGACGACATTGTATAAAGGTTCAAGGCATTCGGTGTTGAGCACCATTTGCGAATGATGAATTTGAAAGAGAAATATGGTTGGACTGGGAAAGGGATGACAGAGACTCATGAATTGTTTCATGAATTTCTTCCAGAAGGTAATATTTTACCCGACCGATCGTATGCCGCTAAAAGGATTCTTTGTCCAATGGGAATGGAATTGGAAAAAAAAATTATGCTTGTCCAAATGATTGTATGTCGTATAGGGGGAAAGAGGACGAGGATCGAGATTGTTGTCAGGTTTGCGTGGAGTCTTGGTACAAGGTTAAGAGGGGTGGAACTGTGGTCAGTACGGAAATGGAGTTGACCATGAAAAAAAATACTGGCTAAAGTTTTATGGTATCTCTTTATCATTCCCCAGTTGAAGAAGTTGTTTTCTTCTAAGAAGATGCTAATTTGTTGCAATTGCATGCTGAAACAGATTGATCGAGGGATGGCGTGATAATTCATACGTCGGATGGTGAGCAGTGGAAGAAAATAGACAGGTCTGCCGAACTATAAAGAAAACAAAGCTGTCGTAGGTAAGTGTTAGCTGAAACCAAAGCGTGGAGGTTGCTTCAAGCCATAAATAGCTTTTCAAAGGTAACAAACATAATCAGGATTCACATCCTTGTAACTAACCGGTTGAGCCATGTAGACTAGAGTATCAAGCACACCACTGAGAAAAGCATTCTTGACATCCAGCTGATGAAGAGGCCATTGGCGCATAGTTGAAATAGAAAGAAAATGCCTTTATGATGGGGTTGAAAGTGTGATCAAAATCAAACCCAAACATCTGAGAGAAGCCACGTGCAACCATTCAAACCTTGTAGAAATTAATACTACCACCAGGCAGATACTTGATATGAAAAATCCATTTGGAGCAGACAACATTCAGGTTCGGAAGGCGAGGCACCAAATTCCAAGTATGATAGTGGTGAATTGGAGCCATTTCCTCATCCATGGCCAATATCCAACAAGGGTCTCGAGGCACTGTCTGAACGACTAGGGAAGCTGGAAAACCAGACACTTCATAATCAGAGAAAGATCAAGGACTCCATGAACCATCTATTGTCTTGGTGGTCATCCGGTGAGTGCGAGAAAGAGCTGGCTCAGGAGAGGCATCAACATTAGGAGAATCTGGAGTATGAGGGGTACACGCCTGGGGTGATGATGTAGAGGCTGGAGTCATGGTCACTGAGACTGAAGAAGTAGTCACAGAGGCTGGTGAAGTCGGTGCAGGTAATACTGTAGCACCAGAATAAAAAAACTGTGCAAGGTGACTCGGTAGGAGGCGATCCAGCGTGAAAGCTACGAAGAAATGACCATGCAGTGAGGCCTCTGTAAATGAAGAAAACTCCAAATGAGATGTGGTGCGGGTATCCTGCAAAGAGGATACATAAGGAAAGAAAGTCTCATCAAACTGAACATGACGTGAGACATAAATACCCCCAGTAGCCGAATCATGACACTTGAACCCTTTGTGACGGGGATATAGCCAATACAACACATGGAATGGAGCGAGGTGGAAACTTATTAGGCGCAATATCATGCAAGCAAGGATACAGACGACAACCATATGGATGAAAAAGAGAATAATCCAGTGCAGATCCAAAAACAATCACAAATATAGACTTTCCCCAAGAATGGAACTAGGCAGATGGTTAATTATATAAATCGCGGAAGAGAAAGTATCCACCCAATAAGTTGTCGGCACAGAATAATGAAATAGCATAGCAAGGCCAGTTTTCATGATGTGACATTTTTTCCGCTTAGCTCGGCCATTCTGAGTAGGTGTATAGGGAGAGGACATCTGATGATGAATGCCACAAGACACAAAGTGAGCCTGTAAACAATGATTAGTAAACTCTGTGCCACCATCATTTTGCAAGATTTTATTCTTGGTAGAAAATTGAGTCTCAACAGATTTCTGGAACTAGAGAAAGATGTCAAAGAAATCAGACTTCCGATGTAATGGGAGAAATCTGTGATTCGTGAAAAGTCATCAACAAAAATGGCATAATAAGAATAACCCTTTATCGATAAAACTGGATTTGGTCCCCACAAATCACAGTGCACATTATCTAACTAGCCAGTGGCTCGTTTGTCACTGGTAAAAAAGGCATAGGCTTGCTCTTGGCCATCTGACAAGAAGAACAAGTGACGGGTGCATGAAAAATAAAAATGACAGAGATATGACCCTGTTTACTCAACAACTGAAGAGTTGCATATGAGACATGACGAAGATGAGAATTCCACTGCTCAAAAGGAGCTTGAAGTTTTCCAGAGCATAAATCACCTAAAAATGTGAAATCACATGTCTCACTAAAATAGAGACCAAAACTATTATGGCCTTTGCCCAATATCTTTTCCGTGTGCTTATGCTTTATAAAAAAAAAGCATCGGCATCAAATATAACAATAATCGAAAAATCACTAGTAAATTTACACATTGAAAGTAAACTTCTGGTGATTTGAGAAACCATAAGAACCTCATTTAATAACAAGCCAAAAATATTTCCCTAACCAATATGAGAAATAGATAGTGATTCACCACCACCCACAGATACATAATGAGAGCTGCGATAGAGATGTATGTATATTCTGAACAACTAACAACAGCGCCAGAACTGAAGCATGACATGGTTGCTGATATCGGAAGCCCAAAAAAACCAAGACTACCTCAAGAGTGCAAAGGAAATATTGTAGAATGCACGGGGCTAAAGAAGAAAAATAATGGGCGTTGGAGCAGAAAATTGGCAAGAGTTACGCGGTTATGCACAGCCACACTCATGTAATTCATGCACTGGAAGAACTTGCTGTGAATTTGGGTGCATGGATTCGTGAGCCACACACAAAAATAAATCAGTCGCACGTGTGGAACTCACGCGTCAAATCTTCTTCCTTAAGGGACAGTGTGAATCTCACGTGATAAACGGATAGGACCACCTGAAACTTGCCGGAGACGCGTGTGGGAAGATCTGGAACATGCTACTGGAACCTAATATTTCTGAGGAAGACAACGAGAGATCAGGAAACTCTCGCGATTAGCCGGAGAAGACGAAGGGATTGCCCGCTTAATGAGGTTGAAACACTTAGGAGCAAACACACTCGAGCAGACGATGGAGAAGATTTTGGTGTTGACGACAGTACCAAAGAGAGGAAGGGGGAGAGAAGGGGAGGAAAACAAAACACTAGTAAAATAATGGGTCGTAAAAAAATTATCGGGTTTGGTCGAGCTGTTTCTGGCCACTGAAAAATTGATTAGGGAGAGAAGAGAACTTCAGGGGGGAAAAACGGGATACTAACATTTCTCTGATACCATGTAAATGTGAATTCCCCATAGTTGTATTTAGATTATTGAGAGAATAAATAGAGGGCATACATGTAAATATCAAAACCCTAATCTAGTCTCTAGAATCTTCTATCCCAACACCGGTGATAATGCCATTTTCCTTGTTGCTTTAAAGACCACCAAATTTCTTTGGTTGAGTTTCAAATTATGTTAAAAATTGGCTTCTTTTCAGCTGGAAAGTATTTATATTCCTACGCCACCAACTTTTGTTATGAAGATGACTGAGTGGAACACCCTGTTGTGCTTGGTTTGAAAAAAATACAAATATAACCCTATATACTTTAGGTAAGTGCATATATAACTTTGGATAATTTTTAATACAAAAAACAACCCAAACTACTTTACATAATTGCAAATATAACCCTAAAGACCATATTTCAACATAGACTAGCCATTGACTGCCCGAAAATGGCCAAAATTCCATTTCAACCCAATACAAAATTTAAAAAAGAAGAAGACAAATATGCTCTTTTCCCGTCAATGTTCTACCACCACTGCTCGGGTCAAACTAGCGGCACCACCCAACCCTCCATCTCACCCAGCGACACCACTCCACTCCAGAAACTGCTGAGAACATACCGCATCTAAAACAGATCACCCCAATTTGAGTCCCGCCACCCGTATCTGAAACCCACCACCCGTATCTGAAACCTGCCACTCGTATTTGAAACTCGCATTTGAAACCCGCCACCCGACCTACATTTGAAACTCACCTCCAGAATTTGAAACCCACCACTCGCCTTTGACTTCCAAGAAGAAAAGCGGCGAACAGACAGAGAAGAGAATGGACGAAGAAGAGGGCGTGAAGCTCGCCGGAGAAGACGATCGCATCTGACCCAATGGAAGAAAAGGAACAAATCTTGCATGAGATGAAGAAGAGGAGTGCCGAACGGATGAAGAAGAGGATAGAGCGGTGAAAAGATCTGAACTAGAGGCAAAGCTTGCCGGAGCAGAGGAGCAAGCGGCGAACGGTCGGAGATGGTATAGGAAAATTGAGCCAACAAAGAAAATGAGGGTAGGGTTATATTTGCAGAAAATTAGCTAACAAAGAGGTGGTGGTGAAGGAAAAATAAAGAGAAGGAGAAAGGGAATTCGGGTTTAGGATCATTACAGACATTTCATTTTTTAAATTTTTTGAGGGGTAAAATAATTTTTTCACTTAATTTCGGCCTAAATCTGCCGAATAGGGTTATATTTGCACTTATATTTACTCTCTAAGGTTATATTTGCACTTTCAATTATCAAAGGTTATATTTGCACTTATTTGAATTAGGTAGGGTTATATTTGCACTTTACTATATTTAAAAAAAAATCAAGTTCTTACAATTTTGAAAATCTAACACTGCTCCGTTACCATGTAAAAGTGAATTCCCCATAGTTAGGATTTAGATTATTGAGAGAATAAATATAGTAAAATAAAGGGTGTACGTGTAAACATAAAAAACCTAATCTAGTATCTAAAATCTTGTATCCTAACACTGGTGATAATGTCATTTTCTTTGCCAGTAAGTGTTCTACCATTACTACTCTGGTCAAACTAGCGGTGCCACCCAATCCCGTTAGTGTTCTGCCACCACTGCTCCGGCCAAACCATCGGCGCCACCCTACCCTCCATCTCACCAAGCAAATCCACCCCAACCTAGAAACAGCGGAGAAAAAACCGCATCTAAAATCCGCCACCCGTATCTAAAATTGACCACCCAAATTTGAACCTTGCCACCTGCATCTGAAACCCGCCACTCATATTTGAAACATGCATCTAAAACCAACCACCCACCCCGCATATGAAACCCGCCTCCTGCATTTGAAACCCATCACCCACCTTTTACTTCCAAGAAGAGGAACGACAAATTGACGGAGAAGATAATGGACGGGGAAGAGGGTGTGAAACTCGCCGGAAGAGACAAACACATCTGACCCAACAGTAGAAGAGGGGCGGAGCTTGCGTGACATGAAGAAGAGAAGTGGTGAACAGATGAAGACGAGGACAGAGCATCAAATAGATCTGAACTAGCCGGAGAAAAGGAGCGAGTGGCGAACGGTCGGAGATGATATAGGAAAATAGAGCCAACAAAGAAAATGAGGGTAGGATTATATTTGCAGAAAATTAGCCAGCAAAGAGGCGGCAATGAAGGAAAAAGAAAGAGAAGGAGAAAGGAAATTGGGGGGGGGGGGGTTAGGGGTATTACATACATTTCATTTTAAATTTATTTCCAGAGGGATAAAATGGTCTTTTCACTTAATTCTAGCCTAAATCTGCTGAATAGGGTTATATTTGCACTTATATTTTCTATCTAGGATTATATTTCTCAATTATCAAAATACTATATTTGCACTTATGTGAATTAGGTAGGTCATATATGCACTTTTCTAAAACAAAAATCAAGTTCTTATAATTTTAAAATTCTTTTAAAGTATATCTCAAAAAATAAACTATAACCGGACCATAAAATTATAGGAACGTACGAGATTTGTATCGTCTAACCATATTGATTTTAAAAAAAGACGCTCTTGCAAAATTTTATTTTATTTTTATTGATTAAAAAAAGAAAACACACAAAAGTTTAGTCTTAGTGATTGATATATAAGTGAGCTTTTTTCCCTTTTGAAAAATCAATATACTGGGAAAAACACCCAGCGGCAATTATAATAAGTGGAATTGACATCCAACCTAACTAGCCTCTAGCAATAACCAATCTATGACAAGGATATTCAAATTACATGTCAAGCAAACTGGTCTTCAGTACTATTTCACAACAGAGATCCAATAAAAATTGTAATATCATCCTCAAGAATATTAACTCGCTTCTGCAAAAATCATGATTACTTGGCAAAAATGAGCGTACCAGCATCAATATCACTACGCCAAACAGGGATATACAACATATGTAACACCACTTGATTAAGATCCAAAACACAATCTATATTGTCCAAACTGTAAAATACCTGTACAGATCAAGAACGGAACTCCTAATAGATAAACACAAATGAAATCACGGACATACGATCTGTAAAACTAGATCGGACAAAATACATCGACGTGAACAATTAGATTATATGATCATTATGGACACATCAATCTAATTTATTAGGAAGAAGAAACAATACTAATGTATATAAACAAATCTATACTTATTTGATAACATGAATAATAAAAATAAATCAACTGAAAAATTACCGTTTCTTCATCTCCCTGTGATAATAAGATGGGTGAAAAGAATATGAGATAAAAAACTTCATAGGAGAAAAAAAGAAGGGGGTAGCAGTCTAGGGTTTCAGAATTGGTGAATACTGATACATGAGCTTTCACCACATAAGAGTAGATGATCCAAATTCAAATCTCACATGGATACGTGTGAACATTTTTAATGGAACATGTATTGTTAGTAGAGTTGTCAATTTTTGAGCCAAAATTTTGACCCGGCCTGGACAGACTCAAACGAACTCAACCTGAACCTGATCCTGACCCACAAATTATTTACTCGAACCTGAACCCAAACTCGACCCCAACTCGACCCGAACCCAAATTCGAGCCCAACTCGACCCCAACTCAACCCTAACCCAATTATGACTTGATAATCTGGGTCCAAACCCGAACCCGACTCGACCCAAAATCCGATTCTGACCTGAAAATATGGACCCAAATCCAAACTCGACTCAACCCGAATTCAACCCAAAACCCGATTCTGACCTAATAATTCTAACCCAAAATTCTAAATTCTAAAATTTCTCAAAATTCTAACATTATCTTCAGAGATAGAGACACCAAATTAAATTGTGACCCACCAAATAAAAATTTCTGGCTCTGCCTTGCCCAACAGTGACATACCGGTGCCTATGTACTTGTTTTTAAATAGTGTAACCCAACCCGACCTGACCCGAGAAGCATTACAAACCCGTCAGAATCTGACTTGACATTTACCCGATCCGACCCAACAAAAGATTTTGACACATTTCAATCCAAATACGTTTTGGCCCTACTCGACCCGACAAATAGATTTTGACACTTTTCAACCCGACCCGGCAAACAAACTTAGACCCATTTCAACCCGACCAGACCTGAACCGACTCGATTAACAAACTTCGACCCATTTCGACCTGACCCAAAAATAGATTTTAAACTGTTTCAACCCAAACCCGTTTCAACCTGAACCTGAACTTGATCCGAATAATCGAATTGACAACACTAATTATTAGAACATGTAGGCATTAAATGAAGGGTAAATCTAAATACAGGTTAAGAATTCCTAAATACAGGTAAACTTAATGAAAAATTACTATATTATCCCCAATATTTAGGAGTTTTGGACCTGCATTTAGGAAATGTTTTCAACTATTTAATTTTAGTCCTAAACAAATTCTAATTCTT
>JAULKK010289366.1:0-13506 GCA_032355705.1 Rubia peregrina
GGCCCTTGAGCTCCCCTTTCTTGGCTATGGCGGAGCAAGTGTACCCAAAATGCCCCCGACCCACTTCATCTCCCATCACATACTTTCCGGCGAACAGCTTGGAGAGCCCAAAGCTCTTGTCCAACTCCACCCCGGAAGCCGCCGCCGCGTCCGCCACTCCCTCCGGATTCGACGGCGTGCCATTATGTTTAACGCTCCTCCCGTGCCGCCGGAGGAGAAACGCCTTAATATGCTTCGCCGGCGACGGCGGGCGGAACGACCCCTTGAATGCCCTCCTCGGCGTGCTGGTGGCACTCCACGGCTCCGACGGTGGCCCCAGCGCCGGCGAGTTCTTGGAGAAGAAGTACCTCGCCGGGCTCGGAGTGCTGGAGAAGGGGAAGGACTTGGGCTTCCTTCCTCCTTTGGGAATAGCGGAAACAGGGGTGTCGGCGGCACTCAGTGGCTCCAGCGGCCGCACGTCTCTGGGGGAGTACGGATTGAGCTTGGGTGGTTTGGGATTGCGATTGCGATTGGAGCCGCAGTTCCCCATAGCTGGCCGGGGATATTATTTCCGGTGACGGCGTAGAAATGAAAGTTGCAGTCGGAATTTGAAGAGTATATTAATCCATGTGCGTGATTTGCAGAGAAGTGTGGAGTGCAAGAATTGCTCGAGGTGCGCGTGTTTTGTGTTTGGCGATGGCGCAGCAGGCCACAAAATTTTTAACTGTTCATTGAATCTAACGTATATAAATGGGGCCCGTGGTAAATATAGGTCTAGTGTTTGTAGCGTTTGGAGGGTAGGAAAAGGGATAGGTCGATTTCAAAACCATGCGTCCGGAATATTTGTTAATCGAATCAAATCAATAAAATATATGAAATGTAATTCTTCAAAACCTTTAAAAGAAATTTATTGGTGTTGCACACTTTAAACTCAAAAGTACATTATTTGAGATTAATATGTTTTAGAGTCAATTCTAAAAATGAACTTGAGTTCTTGTCGATACAACTTGAAATTTTTCGAAAGTGCTAATATGATCCTAGACGTGTCGAAAGTGTAAAGATGGTTCTGCGGGTTTTGACTGCAGTTTTGATATCAATTGGGCATTCGACAAAACTTAACATTTTTTCAGCACTTTTAAAAAAATCATGATTGTTTTTGGCACTTTCCAAAGAACTCTGGATTATTTTTTGGTTTTACACTATCTTATATTAAGAATAATTAATAGTTGTGAAAATTTATATTTGCAATATTTTATGATAAATTTAACAAGGTATCACACAATAGTATTTATATTTATATTTATACAATAATTTAATTTTATGGTCCAAGTTAAAGAGTTTTTACTAAATTTATAGTCAAATTGCAATATGAGTAAGGACAGTCACTCGTGGAAAACCTTTGATTAAGGCAGCAATCAAAGGCATTTTTTGAGGAACCGCTTTTGATTGAGATCCGATTGAGGTTTCGAACTCAGAACTGATTTCGGATCCGATTAAAGGCGATTCAAAATTGATCAAATGTGGTTCTTATCAATTTAAGGGGGTCTATTGTAGAGCCGTCTTTAACGGATGTATTTATTGGGTCACTATATAAACAAACCCTAAATTATTCCATACATTAATCTTTTTTTGCTCCCTCCTCTCCCAGCCCAAGACACTCTCCCTCATCTCTTTCCCAATTCTCCTTCACTCCTCCACCAGATCGCCACCACCGGTCTTTCTCCCTCACTCAGCCCTCCTCCCTCTCTCTCAGTCCCACCTCCGCCGGAGCCACTTCACTAGTCGGAGCCCCTCCACCAGCCGCGAAGACACCGTTTCCGCCAGGAGAACATATCCCACACCACCGATGGAGATCCGTTCGCCACCATTGGAGTTCCCTCAGTCACCACTGGCGCGCTAAAGAAGGACACCCCGCCACCGCAGATAAAGTCCTCCACCATCGTTGGAGTTCCCTCCGCAACCACTGGCGCACCGGAGAAGGACACCCTCGCTACCGCAGATGAAGTCCTCGTCATTGCCGGAGAATGAACCCCCTCGCCTCCATTCTTGTTGTTTGTTTATTGTTTTTATTTTTGATTGTTTACAGATCTGGGTTGGTTGATGTTTTTTGGTCCAATATTGCCTAGTTTTCGGATCTGTTTTCGTTGGCTTTTCCGACAGCCATTTTTTTGGGACCCCGAAAATAAGTTCCGAATTCGGAACCTATTTCGGACCCAATAGAAGGCAGTTTTCAGAACCACCTTTGATGAAATCGATAAAATGCACTATCAGAGAAGCACTTGAGTCCAATAAAACCGTGTTTAATAGTCTCTTTTTCCACAAGTGGGAGGAGTATGGTATTAGAACCAGAGGTTAGTCCGGTGGGTGTGTATTCACACTGCTTGACTCGAGACCCCTTATGTTCATGTTTGCACAATATAATACCGTTGTACGTAAAGGAACGTTTTACATTTCCATGTTAGTGATTGATAAAGTAATTATTCAGTATTATGTATAACATGGACCAACTTTACCAGACAAGTACCAAATAATTTTATTATTCAATTACACGGTTTTAATTTACCATCACCACGTATCCTGATGGTTAACACTTGATCGTACTTGCTGCAATTTCTATGAGTCAGATCTCGATAATGATCGCGTAGTTGTCATTCATGCTACTACCTCTATTTCATTGGAAGTGGCACACTAGCTTTAGCTGCTTGGATTTAGATGAATGAAATGAGTGGATGCAGTTGAATTTAGAAAGGAAAAAAGTAGAATGAGTGGATGAAAATGAAGGAATCTTACCAAAAAAGGAAAGTGTGTCAAATTCACAAAAACAACCAAAAAAGGAAAGTGTGTCACTTCCAATAAAACAGAGGGAGTACTAACATTTTCTTTCTTTCTTGTGGTAAATTGAGAAAGCATTTGGAAACTAATTAAACAACGTTCTTTCAATCAAATACTCATTTCATTTATACCATAAGTTGATCACTTAGTATAAACAACATTCATGAGTGCTTCTCCATGAGAGCAATTCCAAACTTGACTGCCCTATATATAGGGATATATGTTATATATAAATAATAATAATAATAAGAGTTAAGTCTTAAAACGATCATGTCTTTAGGTTGAAAGTGCCAATATAACCCTGCAATCAGAAAGTGCTAAAATAACTCTTGAACATGTTGACTTTTTAGTCAACTAGTTTACTGTCGGAATAAGATGAAAATACCATTTTGCCCTTATTTTTTCAAAAGGAAAAAGTCACAAAATATGAAATGACATCCTTGGTCCTTACTTTATTTCTCTTTTTCTCCTAATTTCCTCTTGCATTTTCTATTCTTCCCCAAACTTTCTTTCCGCTCCACCCTTCTTCCTACTTTCTTTAGCCTGAAGCACAGAAACTGAGGCATCGCCCAACCGCTTCTCCTCCAAATTTCTCCTTTGCCCGACCGCCGTCAAAACTCCTTCGTTTCTTCCTCCTTGAATACCACATCCAGCGGCCCTGCTTCGACTCTCCGTCTCAGGTAAAAAAAAATCCGTCGTATGTGGCTCATGTCAGATTTGGGGCAAATAAAAAATGGAAAATTGGGCATGGATTAAAATTGATATTGAGGTTGTTTTGCTGTGATTTCATCGTTACAGCCTCTTCAAAATGTGTGAAATGCCCTTACACAATAGTTCAAGCAGGGCAATTTCAATTTTTAAAAATTACCGGGGAAGTACTATGAGGTACTGGAATTGGCAGGGGAACCAGCAGACCTTAATTACAGGAGAAGTGGCAACCCTTAATTATACTATGAGGTAGCCCATGACGAAGTACAGGAGAAGATTCCGGCGATGGCAGCAACTAAAACGGAGAGATGTCGCGACTTAGGTTCGATGAGGAGTGAGGAAGGGAAGAAGACGAGTCTTCATTTTATTAACTTTGTGCTGAAGTAACCCTGTATTTATATCGGAAGTGCGGATATAACCCTGACTTTATTGACAATGTGCTGAAATAACCCTGTATAACTTTGAGGGGTATTTAGGCCAAACATTTTTTATATTTTAGTTCAAGGGTATTTTAGTCATTCCATTTTTCTCTTCACCGGAATTTATACGGTCAACACCGGAAAGATAGACTTTGGGTATATCGGCACATTTTTCAAAAGTTAGGGTTATATTGGGACATACAATAATAAGTTAGGGGTATTTTTTCACTTTCTGAGATTGTAAGGTTATATTGACACTTTCAGCCTAAAGTTAGGGTTATAAATGTAAATAATCCTAATCCTAATAATAATAATAATCCCTATGGTTTCTTAACATTGTCCCCAAATAAAATGACACATTATTTAAGAAAAGTAAAATGAGTGGTGGAGATTGTATTGGAAGAGCAAGAAGTAAATTAAGTGGATGAAAATAACATAGATTTTGCCAAAAGAGGAAGAAATCATTTTTTTTAAATTAAAAAAAGGGAGTCAATGTTTGGAAATCGGAGGGAGTAATAGTAATAATGTGCTAAAGGTTTTTGATCGTTTTCATGTCAACCTAGAAATACAATAAAATTCTAGATGAATGAAAATTATCTACTCCCTCTGTTTCATTGGATGTGACACATTATTTTTTGGCTGTTTTTGTGAATTTGACACACTTTCCTTTTATGCAAGATTCATTCAGTTTCACCCATTCATTCTTCTTTTCTTTTTCTAAATTCAATTTTATACACTTACTTCATTCACCTAAATCCAAACATCTAAGGGTAGGGTGACACATCCAACGAAAATATGCACTGTTAGTCTTATGTTAGGTAAGCTACCATCAACACTAGGAGTCAAGAAATGAAAAATTGAACTGCTTGCGTGTTCCTCTCACACAACACACAGTATATATCCATGCATCTGGATTACTTTTCTCATTTTCAATCCTTAAGGTAACACAATTAGTAGGTATACAAGATTTGTAATAATTAATCGTGAAATATCATTGTCACTTCAAGGATAAGCGTACATGCGGATGAATCACAAACAATTTTCGAACGTTGAATTACATGTGTAAAACATATTATGCACCTGAGAAATTTTTCTGAAAGCCAGCGGGTGAGACATCAAGGAAAAGTTTCGTTCTTGATGTCACCTTCATATCAGAATCTGTCCCAAGCCAACCAACAAGGCATTAAAAATTAAAAGGCCAAGTGCGTGCATCTACCTATTTTATGCAATATTTTTGAAGAATAAAGAAATGTATTCATAGAGTATTAATTAATCTTCTGTATGAAAATGAGTAAGAATGTGTTCATCAGAAAACTCGAGAATTGACTTACCGTTGTTATCATTTCCACTGGATTGAGATACATCTTCTTCTGAGCTTTCTCTGCCATTTCTTTTCGGACCAAAGAGTTTTGGAATGATCGACTTCATTCCATTTCAGTCACGCATGCAAAGAATTAGAGATTTATTACAAACCAAATCAACAACATATGCCATTAATACAAATATTGCATACTAGTTTAGGATTCAAAATCTGCAAAATTAAACATACCTTCTTCTTCTTTTCACCCTTGAGAGAATTATCAGAAGCGGATGAGTTGGTTGATTTTGCCATGGATTTATCATCAGCCATGGAAGGCTGGGATCACATTAATCATAATTCTGGATATCCCCAATTGAATTAAACCCCCCAAAAAACGCTCCTCAACTTCTTCATTTGCCCCCTCTTTTGCATGATTTTTTGCTCGTTTTGTTTCTTCACGGGGTACAAAAGTTTCTGCGTTTTTTGCTTTGCTATTTCCTTTGTTTTTCTTCAGAGTTCGTATGATGTTCAAAACGAGATGAGAATTTGATGCCAATGTTTTCGAAGGCTAACATGATAAGCGGTTGTTAGATGGTTGCCGAAAGATTTACGTGTATAGTTTACATTATACTGACACATCGATTTGGAAATTTGTCGATGAAATAGAATCTCTTTCCTTATAAGAAGGGTTATAAATGATAGTTAACTAGGTTATAATATTTTTCCATATAAAATTTATTAGTTAGCTTTTACCTTTTTCCTGTTGGTCTTTGGTCTTTGTAGCCCTATATGTTGTAACTATCATCATTGATGAGATGTGTCATTCATGTGATATCAATGTACCATTAATAAAGTCATTTATATTTTATCAAAATTGTTAGTCTGAACTTTAGTCAGGGGTTTTTATTCAATTGTAACTTTATTCTAACTCCAGAAACCTATTTCTTAATATTTTCCAAGGATCCATCTTTAAAAAAATTACAGACCTATCTCTAATATTTTTCTAGGGACTTTTCTCCATTTTTTAAAATCATTTTCTCTCTAGCTGCACTCTGCAAAAAAAGAAAATTTTAAAAAAATCAACTAGAAAAATATCAATTGAAAATAAAAAATATCGACTTAAAAATTACAACAAAAAATATATAGGAAATCAAATAAGAAATTAAAACAAAAAACATTGTCTACAAATAATAAAACATCAACTGAAAATCATAAAAACAACAACAAAACTTAAATTATCAACTTTTAAAATGAAAAACTAACCTTTATGACCCAAAAGTTACAAACATAAAAAGTTCACCTGAAAAATGAAAAATGTCAACATGAGAAAAAAAAACACCAATCATTTTCAATCATTTGCATAGTCTAAAATAATCAAGTGGTTAACTGATTAAGGGTATGGTTATTGAAGCCTCAACCATATTCTTCAGTCGCCATCTCTGATAGAATCTGAAGAAGTCATTGGGCAACATGATTGTGCAATTTCAGGGCATTTTTCAATTGCAAAAAAAAGCTTAATAAAATGCATGCCAATTTCAAGATTCATGAATCAAGATTGTATTTTACTTATTTGAGGTTTTGGCACTATTCACGCAATCATGTAAAACATGAAAAATCTGGAAAAAGATATGGGAGTAATTGAGGCCTCAGAATCTCTCGGGAATGACCTATGAATCCAATGTCCATGTTTGAGGAAATAAGTTGTGTTAATGCAATGATTTGAAATGCATGGTTGCTTATAATGCTTGAGTGATTGGGGATGAGAAATGGCAGGCCTTACTACACCCATGTGAGAATCTTAAAGAGTTTCTAGGATGAGAAATGCACTTAGCGCAGTCAAAAAATTGGAAGATCAGCAAGTACGAATATGTAAGAACAATTGAGAGTTCGCAAGCACGAACCTTAGGGTTTAATGTCTGGACTCCACCATAAGAGAATAATATCGAAATGTTATAAAATGAAAGATTAAAAATTTAAAAGGTCATTAAGGCTCTGTTTGGAGGAAAAGTAAAATCTGGTCTCCCCCCTAAATAAGCCAGTTTTGCTTATAAGTACAACTCTACCAAATAGAGCCTAAATACTACTATAGTGAAGCCCTGCATAATTGTAGAGGAAAAATCGAAAACAAGATTTTAAAATCGGGAAATATTAAAATGTCGTTTTGAGACCCAAAATGACTTCAAATGGCAGAAAGAGTTTGCCAATATTTATATAGGTGATTTCTCAGTGCATTGTGATTCCGAAATGGTATTACAATACGGCAAATCTACGATCCTGAACTTGCTGAACCTTTGCAATAATCGATTTTATTCTCAATTCTCACCGCCAGATGTCCTACATAAAAATATATATATTTTTTAAAAAAACATTTTTACTTTTATAAGAAATAACATGTTTAATTTACTTAGGCATAGTTTGTTCTCATAGTGTTTCTAAATTATTTAAAAGTGCCCTTAATTGAAATATTTATTGGACATAACAAATTTTACAGAAATCAATGGACCAATTATAAAATATACGAATTGTAGTTAATTTTATCCATCATCTGAGATAATAATAATAATAATAATATATATGGGTATAATCTAAACTAGGAAAAAGAAGTTATTTTCTATAAGGAAACTACTGTATGTTACATTTCCTACAAGGAAATGATTTTATAAGAAAACCAACATCTATAACATTTTCTACAAAGAAGAAGAATTTAAAATTGTTATCGTTCAAGAGTTTTAGTAAACAAATCAGCTCATTTACTTGAAGTAGGATATGATGAGTAACAATTTGGCCACACTGAATAAGATCACACAAAAATTGACAATCAATCTCAATATGTTCAGTACACACATGAAACATTGGTTTTTGCTGCAATATGTATAGCTGCTTAACCATCACAAAATATACACATCAGAGAGGAAGAACACATGCCTAATGGGAGAAGAAGATATTTTTGCCATAGATGCTCACGACAAGCAACATCCATAGCACGATTATCATCTTTAGCAGATGGATGAGAATCAACCTCCTTCAATTGATTTTTGAAATGAAATAAAAATAAATTAAACAACTTTTAAAGTTAAATAACTGTATTAGAAATTCTTTTCTTCCACACCGATTTTCCACCTCCTCCACCATATTCGACAACACATATCCAACCATATTCTCGATCTATTATGACCTTCAACCTTTTCACGTCTCATGTCTCTCAATGGTAGTACTATCACCACTACAAATACTGATTCTACACTGACTCACTTAGACTGATGGATAGTTTATGAAGAGTAACGAAAATCATAATTTTGCTTAAAGTGAACATTCAAATTGTCAAATTTATTTTCCAAAAAAAACAAACACCACCTCTCCAAATTAGGGATGAAGCCATTTGGTGCACCGCCCTACGGTTTGAGTGTGAGGATGGTCCGAAAAGCCTTTCGGTTAGTGACAGCATGTATCTAAAAGGGGGTTGACATCAAACACAGTCACACTCACACATTAGCAGTTTGGGGGCCTTGTTAGTGTATAAGAAGGACACTTGTTTGTGAAATTGGTAGTGCACTTCTATCTGTACTTTGTTCCAACTTTTTGGCTGGAATGTCGTCTTTGGTGATTAGTGGAGAAATAAACTTCTAAATCTAAGTCTATCTACTCATTACTTCCACTTTAACACTTAGCACAAGGTCATGTCCAGTTGAGATGAAATTATTCGAGATCCGGTGAGATTATTGGATCTGAGATGAGGTAATTGGACCTGAAATGAGATTATAAGAGTTGAGCTAAAATGATTAGAGTTGAGTTGAGATGAAAGTAGGTAAAATAAATTGAACTAGACATGGTCCAAGTTCAGACCACTTAAAACGATGTTTGAAAGTTGATGAAATTCAACTCTTCACACATTATTTTTCGACAGTTTTTGTATCTCATGAATATACATGATCGGGTTGAGAGGTTAAAATTGAGTTAGTTAGATCGAATAAGTTGGATCCATTGAGTAATCTCTTAATGAATTAGAAATTATCAACCAGTTATAATTTACAAATCACCTGAAATTTTATTTAAGGCGTTTACATAATCCGTTAATCTTAAGGAATTATTTAAACATTCAACTATTATACTTTTCAAAATTCCATCAAATAACTTGTAACGCTACCTCAATATCTATTAAATCTTCCACTTCAAATTTTCAAACTTTGAAACTCATATGGTTACTCATTTCTCATTAAAATCCCTTGTAAAGTGCTACATGCAGCTATAAAATTCTTGCTCATTTAATGCAAATAAAAGTCTCTAATATAATATCGTAAACTACCATCTATTGCTTTTGTTTTTATTTATTATCTATTATTATACTCCCATGTTTATCTGTTTGTGATACAATTATCTTATTGTAATTTTTTTAATGGCACACTTTCTATTTATGGTAACATTCTTTCATTTTCATCCACTTATTCCACTTTCTACATTCACTTTCTACATTCACTTTCATCAACTCATTTTTTACCCCATTTAAATTCAAACCCTTATATCGATAATGCTACAAATAGACAACCGGATGGAGTGTTAACTGTTCCCCATATTTGCATTGCACATAATGGCGGCATGTCAATATTGACTAATAGAGCGACCAAATGTAATTTTTTTTGTAAACCCAAAAGAATTCATTCTATTTGACTTTGTCTAATAATTTTATTTTAGAATTTTGAAAATATAAAAGTTAGATGAATGAATTATATACTATAATTAGGTTGACACAAATGCTCCATGAATAGTCATTTCAAAGATTATAGGGTTATTTACATTTATAATTCTGACTTTAGTATGAAAGTGTCAATATAACCCTGCAATCTCAGAAAATGTCAATATAACCGTAACTAATTATTGAATGTGCCACTCTAACCTTAACTTTCAAAAAATTAGCGTCGATATACCCAAAATCATAATTTTCTACGTTGACCAATCGATTTCAGGTAAGAAAAATGAAACGACAAAAATACCCCTCTTCCTAAACCTATCTCTCTTCTTAAAAAAACCTAATTCTGACGCCGCTTTGCGCCGCCAGGAACTACCGTCACCGCCAGGAACCACCTCTACCACCGGGAACCACAACCACCGCTCCCAAAAACCACTACAGCCGCTGCCGGCAACCATCGACGCTGTCGGAAACCTTCGCAAACACCAGCCACCACTCTCTCAACTGCCGCCACCACTCGTCCCAGTCACCCCACCCGCCCTAGCACCACCACCACCCGCTCCAACACCACCACCACACACCCCATCTACCACCACCGTCACAACCACCACCACTACACACCCCAGCTGCCACCACCTGTCACAGCCCCTGCCCACACGTCACAGCCCAACACCTCTGCTCAAATCAAGTTTTCTTCTTTTGCCCTTGTCACCAATCTAGTTCCTCGATGACCCCGCCACCACGGAACCCTTGTCCCTCTATGGCCCCGCCACCACGGAACCCTAATCCCTCAATGGCCCCGCCACGCGTTGTTTTCGAACTCTCTGTCGTCCATCGAATAGCTCCTTAATCGAGAGCTTGTTATTTGTCGACCATCGAGAGCTCCTCGACAGAACCACCGATGTTCCCTCGAGTTTGCCACCGCAACCTTCCATCGGTGTTCCTCGATAGCCCCGCCACCACGTCGTCCTTCAAAAGTTCGTTGTCGTTGCCTCCTTCGACCACCACAACGCTACATCATCGCCGCTGGTGTTCTTCGAACTGTCGCCGAAGTCTATTAAGCTCGGCGCTGGTGTCCTAGCTAAACCCTAAGGCCGGTGATGGAAAAGATGAAGAAAGGAAAGGAGCGAGAAAGTTAGCGAAGGGTTTTCAATTTTGATTTTTTTAAAAAAATTAGGGAAGGGTAAAATTATCTTTTCATCAAAATCCGGCCAAATGTATGTTGACCGAAAAGTACCAAAATCAAGGGTTATTTTGACACTTTCTGAGATTGTAAGATTATATTGGCACTTTCAAATTAAAATTAGGGTTATTTTAACACTTTACTCAAGATTATATTATCATGCCTAACAAAGACATGATTAGTCAATTAATTCCCCGTCCTAAATATATCAAGCTATCTTAACTAGCTTGAGCTTTATACACTATTTATCAACAAAACTTAAAATAAAATAAAAATATATTTCGACTGATCCGAACACTAATTTTCTACTGATCTGAACTGAATTTATTTAAAATTAAATTAAAGTTATATAAGTTGAATAATAATAATAATAGTAATAAAATTATATTAAATTCATTAAACTAAACTGAAGTTAAGTTAAAGTGAATACTCTCTTTGTTCTATTTTAAATTACCCACTTGCTTTTCTAACACTATTATCTATCAAAGTTTGACCTCAAATTTGAATAAATATATGAGCAGCAATATTATCATATGTGATGTTGTTGAATTCATCGTAACAAATAGTTTTTTAAATATCAATTTTTTATTTGTCATTATTACATGTAGGTGAACATATTAACAGTCAAACTTATTTTTTGAATAGCATGATAATAATTTTTGTGCAATTTAAATTGGAATGGAGGGAGTATGACGTAAGAGATCTATTCTTCTCATCTCATTTGAACTGAGCTACATATTATAATTTCCAAATCTAAAACTAAAACTCATAAAAATAGAATTTAAGATGGGTTTAACTAGTTTGTCCAGAAGTCCTAAAATTAGGAATCTTTGGCTGTCGCCATAGTTTCTTGACACGTCTTGTCCTGTTAGGGTACTTAAAAACAATTAATTAACCTTAAACCCATGCTTAATCAAACCATTACCTTAAACCACATATTGTAATGTCGTATGCTACCAAACAAGACAGCCATCATTCATTAAACAAGAGATGTCAACCGTGGAATACCATTTTCAGGACACTGCCCCTTTTTTTGGGTAAATATTCAAACTTCAAAAACTTTAAATGATGTTTTTATACCAGTGAAAAATATAATTGAAATGAATATAAGAGCATCTCCGATGCAAAAATTAATTAGATTAGCCTCCCTAATCACGTCATACTAAGTGACTCCCAACTTTAAATATCATCTCCAATGCATGGGGTTAAATAAGGGTGTCAATCTGACGTGGACAAAAATCAAAGTGAGCCTTTCAAAATCAGCTTATCTTTTCAGAGTGTAAAAGGGAGGCTGTCACTTTGTCAAGTCATCAAACTTACCAAAAATTATCTATTTTATATAATTATTCACATTTAATTATATCAAATTTATATAATTTTAAGTTTTCTATGCAAATATTCATGTAGTAATTTATTCAACTATACATTGTATTATTTACGTATTAAATCAATTATATTATATTACATTTTATATCATTGAAAGAAAGAAATAAATGAAATTTTGAACACTCATATAATTCTAAAATATAAATAATCATAAACACTGTGATTACGTGTATTTTTAAAAAATAATTATTTATATAATTACACAATTTTAAAATAAATAAAAATAGAACTCACATACACATTATTCGAATTTAAGTTTAATATGAAGTGGATGAAAAATACTACAATATTTTAATAATAATAAACTATTGTGTCAAGTCATATTGAAGGTTGGTTTACGATGTCTGCATTGGAGACAAAAAATTTAATCATCTATGTCATTAGTATTATTCTATCTACGTCATAGTGAAGCCTAATTATAATCCGTCAAATGCCTCCTACTTTTATGGATGATGCTTTTTGCATTGGAGATGCTCTAAATATCACAAGCTAGTGAGTTAAATTTTAGAAATGCTCTTTGAATTTTGATCAACCATAAAACACAAATAATCATATGGGATATTTATCATGCCAATGATCAAGTGCTAAATAACCCTAACTTTAGGTCGAAAATGTAAATTTAAGCCTACAAAAAAAATGCTAAAATAATCCTAACTTTGACATGTATGTGCCAATCTAACCCCGGGCGCCGTTAACTTTGATTTTTACGGTAATTTTGGTTGGAATGTATTAAAATGACCATTTTGCCCCATGGTTAAAAAGGACAAAAATGCCCTTGTCCACCCTTCTTCGTCTTGCCTGATTGAACTAACCCACCCTTCTCTCTTTCCTACCCAATTCACCTAGCCGGTGGTAGGGTTTCGAGTGGTGACTGTTCGTGCAGAGTGCTGAGGCAATGATAAAGTGGGACGATGGGGTTTTAGGTGGTGGCGATAGGGAGGGGAGGTGGTGGCGCGTGGATGTAGGCTGTCGAGCAGCCTGGCGGGGGGGGTGGGGTGGGGGCGGGGCTCGCTTC
>JAULKK010289376.1:349-13506 GCA_032355705.1 Rubia peregrina
CAAGAACCGATACCGGCATCCACATGCGATGCTGGGAAAAGCATGAAGCTAAACGATGGGTTAGGAAAAGTTGCGACATCATCCCAGTTGACGTCGTTCATATAAAAATTATGTCGTAGATCATGAACGGAGACCTCGCGCACTGACGTGGAATGGTGATTAATATGATGTTGCAAAAAAAGTTACCAGTTCATGCAACGTCGGTCACGCGTCATTCTGACTGTGAAATTGTACGACGTCGCAAATGAATTAGTTAGACATGGTTTCTCATACAGTAATATTTAATATTTGATAACACAAAAAATTGCCGGTTAATAGCAATCAAATTTTAATTACAAAAATTGACATTACCAATATATTAAAATACAAAGGATTGCTGTGAAATTGACAGGCTGATTGTATCGATGCTTCCTTGCACATGTTGTCCGACATTAGAAATTGAAGGGGGACTGCCTAAATGACTAGTCCATTTCTAAAGTCAATCACTAACTCGCATTATCCTATTACAATAGATACATATGTAACAATGGATGCAAAAATAATAAAGCCGAGAGCGTACGCCATAAATCTTAACATTAAATGTAGGAAAACGATGTCGCAAGGTGAAATGACCAAAGTCTTAGTATTCAAATAATGAGCGATGTTGGATATTTATACGTGTTCCATTCAGTTCCTGCCAAATGCGACTTCAGTAACCATTTAGTTATAGCCGTTACTTGACGATAGACTGATCGTTGTTAGACATTCAAACCGTGTTCATGCTAAAATTTTATTATTTTTCACAATCAACCCTAATATCAGCCATTTTATCTCACTCCTTAAAACATTGCATGATATTGGGAATACAATCAATATATACTATATAACATGTAACGTATTCAATATACTGAATGAAAAATTCAATCATTGTTCAATGTGAAAAAAACATTTATAAGGTATGTCATAATATTGCTTAATGAACATGAAATGGAGGGAAAAATTACCCCAATTAATTAGAACCCAGAGATGCTCCATCCTAGGATACTTTCTGATGTTTAAGAGAAGAGAGTAGATTGGGTTCTTGAGTAGTTGAAATGTTGTGAATGGAGAGGAAGGTGTGGAGTTGGGGTAGGAGGAAGTTTGTTGGAGAGGAGAAATTAATGGTTCTTGTTGTTAAATATGATATAAATGAGATGGATTTGGGAGGAAATTTTGTTCAAAATTTTGGCTTAAAATTTTGTTTCCCGCTGGAAATTTCATTTTAACCAATGTCGATTTAGTATTGGTCAATGGTTCGGTATATGCAAACCGTATGTGACGTCGTTTATATGGACCAACGAATAATTTTTGAAAATTTTCATACAAAACTCATTGTTAAGATTGTGAACTCTTCCGATGACCTTTTCATGCCAAACATGAACAAAATACTCTTGTACGTGCGAATAACAAATTGTTATCTTCAATTTTGGATTTAGACTTCTCCCAATTCATCTTATGGACTTGATTGCAAAAATGAAAAAAATTCACCGGCAGTTCCAAATGCAATTATGATATTCCAAAATTAACCTTAGTCACCCACAGCTTATACACGACGTCGGTATTAGAGATACTGGTCTTATCCAGAGATAGACTTCGAGCAGATCTTCCCAAATGACCCTTGTATATATACTTATGAGTATTCATAAACAATATACTATAGACCATTTAATCACACTTTTATAATAATTATGGATGGAATTCTATAAGATTTTTATTTCATAAAGATCATGGTACATGAAATTTCATTTGATTCTATTCGGTGGAAATTATCATTCTCATAATGCTGGTAGTAAGAGTTTGAACCCACTACTAAGAAAAATAAAGAACGATTACCCCGGTTTGCTCCCCTATTGGACAATACGCATATTCTCTGTTTGGGTGCAGAATTAAGAAGTGCAGCAAGCATTCGAGGAAGTTGGAGGTCATAGCGTAGTTTTCTTCAAATTTCGTCGTACACTGTCTGAGGATATTGTGGTCTCATTCCATTGACCAAAGAATGACAAAATTGGAACATCATTCTCATGAATTGGTGAATTAGATAAGGGTATCTCAAGTTTTGCGTTGCGACTTCTCCCACTTTGTTGGCGGGCATATTTGGAAAAATTGAATAGTAAACCGACACGCCCAAATTGGATTCCAATATTCGTTCACGCATCCTTTTCTAAATAATGATCCTGATAGTGATAATGAAATTGGCATGATACCACAGAGACTTCCACAAAAATCTTCCGATATGCCCTTGCATACTAGTTAGTAATCATATACTATATTATTAATTCTAGACCCCGTATTACAACTTTAGTGAAATCGATGGTTGGATTTTTTTTTATCTTCTAATTTTTTTTAAAAAAACCTACAATGTGTAATTTTGTTCTATTTTGGGGAGGTAGAATTTATCTTCCATATTAACAACACTCACAGTTAAGATATTAATGGAATACTAATAAAAACGAGGGAATAATACCCTCGTGACCTTGATGCATCATTCGTAACAACGTGATTGTGACAATGAGATTCAGATTATTATCTTTATCTAATTTTGCATTTGTCCTCCCCCGCCATCTGGGAGGGACCTAATTTTAAAAACAAAAAAGTTCACCAGTTGTGCTGAAATCAATTTTGATTGAACCAGACGTTAATGAAGTTCATTGACATTTACAATGTCAATTACTAATGCCTAATTAACTGTTCACCATTTTAAATGTCATTTATGTTTATTTTGGTCAGATGTGGCCCCATTCATATGCTAGTGGGCTAAATTTTTGTGGCCCAACATATCCATTATCGATGTCCGTAGTATGTTAGTTAAATTTCGCAAAACATGACATATATGCGATGTCAGTTAAGCAGTTTGTCTGACAAAGGCCCATTTGATACTCTAGTGGGCTGAAATGCTTAGGCCCACAATTAGACAAGTCGACGTCACAATAGGGTTGGTCCTGAATCATTCTTGCCGACTTGTATGAGTCGTCGCTTTAGGGGCGGAATAGACAAAAACTCGTGATGAATATATAAATGTTGCCCACATCATACATTACTTAAAACTTTCAAGTTTTCCTCAAATTCCAACAGTCCTCCTACCCACCCTCTTAAAGGTATGGTTTCTATATTTGGTTATTTTCTTTTATTTTAAATTTTCCATTGAAATTGTTATGTATGTTGTGTGTGAATGTGTTATTTTCTTCATGTAAGATGTGTCTATGGATTAGGGTTCATCAATTAGGTTATGGGGTGTTAGAATGCCGATTAGGTTGTGGCTAAATTGTTTTTGGTTTATGTGCTCTATGTTTGCCCGTTTCATGTTTTTTCCAGAGTGTCCCTGTTTCATGAATGTGATATCGCCTTTCCATCATTCCTACGTCGGTTACATCGACCAGTATGTAATGTTGCTTGTTCATAATTTCTGTAGCTCATCTCTCATATGATGTTACACACTTATCGGTTAACCATTCAATTTTGCTGCCGTGTGCGATGTCAGTTACTCATAAATTCTGCAGTTGATCTAGCATTTGACAATGCATACTTATTGATTAACCATTCGGTTGTACTGAACCTTATGCCACGTTGCTTATTCATAATTTCCGCAGCATATGATGTCTCATACTAATTGGTTAACCTTTTGGTTTTACCCATATGTGTGTGACTTCTCTCTGACATGTTGCATTCATATATTAGTTAATTAATATATTACGTTAATTTAATTGTAACGAATCTTTTAAATATGAATTTTAAGAATCATGTCTAGCAGTGCCGGTTTACGCCGCGACCACACTGTGTCGAGCGATTTTATTTTTACATTTAAATTTCTTTTCCTAGCTTGTATTACCTATATTCAAATTTAATTTATTAATATTTTCTTAATTAACAGATCCGTTGCGATTCAGATGATGAGCGTTTGAGCGCCACGTTTGGCAACATCGTTCCTCATTTCATTTACACCCTAACATAGTTGAACTTCGTGGATGTTCCCATCCTGGTAAGTAATCATTGTCATGAATTAAAATTATTTTCAAAATTATTTTTCTATACTTTACTTTCAAATTAACTGAACATGGTTTATTGTTTGAAATTCAGCACGTCCCTAGCCATATTGTAGACCTCCTACCGCCGTTGAAGTTGCATGTTCTGCTTAGGTTCAATAGAAGGGAGTACTACATACATTACTTGGAGAACAGGAGGTTAAAGACTCTGACGCCGAAGGGTTTTGAGCAGTTTCTTATGGGTGAGGAATTCAGCAAAGGGGATACACTCTACTTCGAACTGGTCAATAGTTCCAGCCCTATAATTTTTAATGTTGAACTTCTTCCCTATTGATGTAATAAGTTGTGTTGCATAGAATTTGGTCATAACATTTATATTAAATGTGTTAGATCGTATTTCGAACAAGATTAATATTATTGATTTGTTTTGATATGTAATCTTTAAATTATAATCTTCCTGATAGCTATGTTATTTTAATGTTATACAATCCTTAATATGCAACCTAACATACGCAAAAAGATTTAATACTTCTATGAGTAACAAAATTGAAGAAAAAAACTATATTGTTGCAATAAGTCTTGAAATAGCCAATTTGAATTGCGAAATTCATTTTAAAGTAAACTCGAACAGTTGACTGGCTGTTTGATGAGCCAAAATTGTTAGGCCCATCAAATTATGCAATGTTGCTTAGTAGTCGACACCATGTCCCCTGATCCGACAAAGGTATGACGTTGCACACACTGAGGTGGACAAAACAATGTTTCAAAATGATATCGTTTCGGAACAGGTATAAATAGGGGGCCCTAAAAATCATTTCAACCATCTATTCACAAGTTTCCCGCAAATTCCAACAGTGTCCAGGCTCCTCGTCATCTTCTCTAGTCAGGAAAAAGCCTTGTTCTTCCCTTTCTCCTAACATAACTTTTCAACTTCTTATTTTACAATGTCAGATCTGTGGTCTGTGAATGTGTTTTGATTATTTGGTTATCTAGTTTTGTCTCAGACTTATGAGAGTGTGAACTTTCCTTGAGTTGAAACATAGATTCAATGTTTTGGTTCGTTGCAAAAATGGCTTTTTAATATGATGTTGATTATGTTTCATTTTTTCCAGTTACATGTGTTTCTTCCTATAGCTTTTTCTGATTTATGCGACGTCACTAATCTATCTGCCAACACTCGATTTATGCGATTATAGTGCAACATCGTATCTTCATAGCTTATCTTTGAGTTTGTGACGTCGCTCTATTATTAGGTGAGCTTCGGGTTGAACAAAATGTTACCAACACCACATTATGACATATAATTCTACAATTTTTATGCATATCTGACTTCAGTTTTGTTTCGGTCTTGTCTTTGATTTGACCGACTACTTTGTGAAGTTGCATGTACATGTTGGCCATCCCACTGGTTTGAGCAGACATGCACATGCGGCGTCATTGATGAAGAAACACCTTGCACTCCATAGGGCAGTTCGCACTTAACATTTTCCTTTTTCATACAGAACTGATGGCTGGTGAAGGATTATCTAATCCACCATTTATTCAAGTCTTTCACCAATGTACAAATACATTTACTAGCCAACACATCTTCACACTTTATATATAACAATTGATTAAATTTTAGTTTTCATACAGTTCACCGCACAACGTTGAAACCTAGTGCCTATTTTGTTCGACATCGACTATCATACGATGCCTCTTGATAGCCCACATTTCCACTGCACTCTCAAGTAGCAGAACTTTGTGAAATGGTAAAGCTTTTTAAATAAATTTTATTTGTTGACAATTGCATATATATGTGCATATTTCTAAAAAAATTGACTCAGTACATTCTGTGTGAGATTGTACCACTCTTGCTGACTGAGAAGACTCCCATAGTTCAGAGGTGCTACGGGACAGAGTGGCGTATAAACTACCGGGGATAACTTGTTCTTTGAGGTGCTACAAGTTGGAGGGGGGAATCGTCTTCAAGTTTATCATTGTCCGGGGTGATTGAGTTTATTGTAGTTTTAATTATGTTGGAACTTAGACAACTCTTATTTGAATTTATGTAAAACTTGTATGGATATTTTCATGACTACTATTTTTCAAATTAGTTAACTATCTTATTTGAACATTATATAATTGACAGTGTATATGTGTGATTTGATTTGTGCATAATTTTATAAACTCATTTTATAATTCCACGATTGAAAACCATTGAAGAAGGGGTGTATTGGACGTTTACGGAAGTAATTATGATTCCTATGTCTTTTGTAGCACAATAATTTCTAGCTACTGTAATGCCCAATTTTCCTGTTACATACCCCTAAATTAATCATGATGATGGGATATTGGGAGGAGAGAGACGTAGAAACGGGGAGAAGTGCACGACCACCATCTTTTGCTCTCATTTTTTCTAACATCGTCAAATTCTTTACTTTAATGTATAATTTACATACTAGCGACTTTGGTAGTCAATCGTACCACGTGTTTAATGCGAAATTTGGACATCTATTTAAACAATCGGTGCGACGTCGCACATATTTTGGTTTTCTTGAAGAGGAAAACTGGAATGTGAACAAAAAAATTGGGTATTATGATTAAATTTTGGTCAATGGAGCCAAACTTACAAACTAAAGCCAGACTATTGCAACGTCGCTCCAAACCATCATTTAACGACCGTCAAAACCGATAAACAATGCGACGTCGGTCATGTCACGATTAACTGATATTGCTTGGTCCAACCTACATTACTAACTTTGCACTTACGTCGGTCAAACTATTTACTTCAATTTCCAAGAATATTTAGCTCGATGTCAATACAACCGAGGTAAAAAGGCAATTATTAACCATGATTTTTTTATAACCGAGGTAAATAAAATCTTTTACTTCAAAAGAAAAATAACCGAGGTAACCTCGGTTGTTTGATGTTAAGTAAAAATAGAGGTAAAAGGGGTGAAGTAATATGTCATTTTTATTGTAGTGTATGCAAGGGAAAATTAGTCCACTATCTCCTGAAGCTATTAATGATTTGTAAGGATTGCTAAACGTACAAGAAAGGGAGGAAGTGATTTTAGTATTACTCAATGTGGAGGGATATTTGGACGAGGGAGTAGCCAAAGAGATCGTGAGGTGCGTCACAAGAGAAGGAACCAATGTCGATGCACTTGTCTTTCTAGGTTGGATAAAAATTCCAAAGAAATCACTCACAGGGCAGATGAATGAGTGGTATCCTTTCGTAACCTCCCTTATTGACCCTGTGACTGTGAACACCGAAGCTCACAAGAGTAGGTTCTTAAATTTATATGCTAAACAATGTTGGAATGTTAGAGATAGAATATTGGCGTATATGGTTCAGGAAGTGGAGAAGACTGGATCATATGGTTTTTGCAGCATAATTTCGTCACTTTGTTCGAAAGAGGGTGTACCAAACTATTATCGTGACACCTTCAGCCAGCTGATGGAGCAGATTGCTGTTGAATTATTTTGTAAGATGAAACACCCGGAATTTTTGCATTTGATGAAATCTAGGCTATCAGTGCTGGTGACGGGTTTTCAAAATTTGCGTACAGATTTCCAATTTCAAAGAACATGGTGTGACCACTTGGGGAAAGTGCGATGCTACCCATTTCAAGATGCAATTAAGGCATTTGGACATTTCCCATCAAGAGTGACTATCACCAATGTAGGAGGGGCATATTAAAGGTGGTTAAATTGGACCATTAAAGGTACTTTCTAAGTGCCTTTAATGGTTCCTCCTTGAATCATTCAGAAAAGAAGGTGGTTCCGAGAAACGATTTAAAAAATTGCCAACGTAGGGGTTAAAACCCTCCTTTAATTTGGGGATGGAACTGCTTTTAATTATTTCCAAGCTTGAAAACTTGGAGCTTTATCTCGTATCTTACACATGCTTTCCGAGCTCGGAAACTTCATTATTTCCTAGTTCAGAAATAAACAATTACTTTGGTTTGTCCCATTATAAAATTCAAGTTTGTTTTTGGATTCGTGTGGGTTTTCCGTTCTCTCTGGAAAAAATTTGCTGCGTAATTTTCTACCTCAAATTTTTTTGGAGCTCAGAAATTGAATCGTGTCCCTTGTTTTTGAGTTTTTTTATTCTGACCAATAGAAAATGACAATCAAAGAGCCAAAGTCATTTTTGGACTCGGAAATAGAATCTGGTCTTTTGGTATAAAATGTGTTTCATTAATATTCCTGGCAAAAAATACCTTGATACACAGCCACAATTTAAAAATAATAAACTATAGTATCTTGCACTTTAACAAAAATCTATAGATAATTCTAATCAAGCAATAATATATATATAGGAATAGAAATTATTACAAATCTATTCCGACATTTCTAAGCTTTAATGTGTATCTAACTTGAGAAACCCTACCAATATCAGAATTCCCCAGTGTTGTTGATTGATTGAGAATTAGATGCCTAGCCAATGAATTCCGCGCATCGTTGATATCATCTTGCGAGCAGGGTTTCCAATCCATTTTGAAAATATGATAATAACATGATATTATTAAATATTTGGCAAAGGTTGATTAGGAACATTAATACAAACAAATGTACACTTACCTTGTCATGTTCAAATACATATTCTTGGACTTTGTCTATGCACTTAGTCGCGTATAACATGACGCACATGTTTCTTGTACTAATTGCAAAAAAAAATAAATTAGTAAGACGGTTGCATCAAATTAGTATAGTATTTAAAATAAACATATTGGTAGACCACCTTGATTTAGACCACCTCAAAAGATGTATTTTTTAGTCGCTATTTTCCTTCATTGCAAATTTCAAAATCTCAGTGAATGCATCCGACGGTTGGAAGTGGAGGGGATCCATCCTATACACCCGCTTATTTGCGGGGACTATCAATATACATCTCCAATGTTCCCTGAATATGAAAAATGAATTATTCTTCAAAATTTGCAGAAACGGTGTATGTCACAACAAAACACATCGTATCCTTCCGGTCTAGGCATTCGCGAATGTAGTCGATCCTCTCTTTTTAGTACAACCAATTTCTTATATCATGACCGGGCACATGTATTCAATCCATCATTTCTTTAAATTATTGGTAAAAAACATGTACCTCTAGAATTTAAAATTAGGCATTATTTGTATTAATAAATTAATAATACTTGGTGTAATTAAAATTGACTTTAGAAATAAATCAAAAGGTGTAGATCGACATCACCGTTTGATTAACTTGCTCACATCGCCCATAGGTCTTCCTAATCACTCCAAAATGCCATGATTTCACGTTTGCATCCAAATACGCGTTCATTTCCCAAGAATGCATATGTTGTGTTTTAATCATGGGATTGTAACCAATTCTAAAGCACACGTACAAAGTGAGGTGAGTCTTGAAGGATGGGTGCTCTTGCCAATGTATGTCTAACCCTAGTTGGTGTTGTTGGGGTCGATTTGGGGGTTTATTTGACCGGTTTTTGGTTGTTTTCACCAGTTTTTGGGTTGTTTCTTTCAAATATCGATCCTTGATAGGATTGGCGTATATAAGTATATGGGGCTAAATAAGGAACATTCCCCGGGTAGGACCAACTGTCTTGTATTCTTCGTTCGGGATTGGCAAAGGAGCTCCCATCATCAAAGGATTCTCCAATGAAACCCTCAAAAGACCTTCTGTAAAAGGTATGGATTGATGATGTTCCATTAATTGATGCAAAACTCCAGCGGCTACATGGAGTGGCCTACCATGAACCATCTATGTCTTGATCAATGTATAGTTCACACGAACATGATGTATAAACCACATCCAAAATAGGTATTAAATATGAAAGTTAATTCTTAGGGACATAAATAAGAATGGAATTGTCGAGGTTGTCGGGTTAAAACAATTTCCTATCTATTATTTTATTTTGAACAATTTCCTCGTGATTTACCTCAACGTCTCCGGGAGAATATCGTGACCCCCGAGATGGTGGTGTCCAATCGGCCATCAAGTCCTCTAAATTTTCTGGTAGAACTAGCCTGGTGTATTGGACCTACTTCCAAATGAGAAGGTCTTGTTGCTCAATTTGTTTGTCTTTGAGTTGGTTTTTTTTCAACATATGGATTCTCAAGGGTTCCGCTCCATCGTAGGACTCTACGATCCCAAATGCCTCCCGTTGGGTCAAGAAACTACCCACGCCCCTAGCACTCCCTAGGTGGTCAAATTTTTCCGTGGCTTCACAAAGGATGTCGTGTTTATCCCTTGGAATGAATTTCCCTTGCAATTCATCATTCTTCAAATTTTCCTAAGTAGAAACATAAATAGAGAAACCTTTGTTATATCGAAATACCCTTAATAGAATGTAAATTAATAATATACTTGCTTAAAAATTTACGTACCATTCTTTTGGCAATTTGTTTCTCTTCATCCATACACCATCTTTGTTTTGTCAGCCTTTGAGAATTATATCAGACCTCTCAATATCATCCACACTGATCGGTTACACTGAAGCCCTTTCCTCATCTTCCATCATCCCACCATCCATTACGATTCGCACATCTTGTTCTAGACGTTGTTTCACTAGCTCGATTGCCGCTAAGGCATAAAACCCACTGCTCAAACGATGGGGAATTACATTCGTCGCAACAATTATTTTTTTATCTTCCTTGTATCCTAAGTTAGGATGTTAGTTTCATGTTATCACTATATACATTTTAATCTAATTAATCACACTAATAATTTGAATGTTTTATTACAAATGTTATCACTATTCTCCAATGCCATTTTCATGTGAATCTCCCAACTCTTCTATTTAATGTGCATATAAGTTACCCATGGGTGACCACCTTCCTTATCGCTAAATATGTAGTCTTTGAATAAAGTGTATTTATGTTCACACCAACTCTTGGACATCATAAACATAGCACTCTTTCGCAAAGCACCCACATCCCATGATTTGATTTCAAAAAGCCTCTACGGGGATTATGAAACTCATGGATATGAGAATGAAGAGTACATATATAGATAAAATGTTGAAGAAAGATTATGGAAATGGAATTCACTAAAGTTACCTTGTATCCTATCCACAAGGTGTCCTTGTAATCTTTTGGGCCATCATGCCAAGTAACGTAGTGGATATCTACTCTTGTTCTACCAACTTTCGCAACCCAAATAGACCACTTGGTGTGTTTCTCCAACACACAATTTCCCAACTTATCAAAAATCAATGAAGTTAACTCTTTCATAGCCATTCTACGTTCTGAGGCTCTACAATGAGTTCGTTGTTTTCCTACATCCCTCAATCCGTCATCCTTATCCCATGTTGAGTCCGTTGTTTGGGGATTGACAATTTCAGAAAGTGAGACATCGTCACGAGTCCTTTTCCTAGTTGTCATTTTGAATGCTACATTTACAAATATACCAAAAAATAACTTAACCTAGGAAACAAATAATTCACTAATATTTAAAGAATACCAAAATTGAGATATTTAAGAAGAATATGTTGTACTAAACCCTAACCAATTAACATATACATTGGAAGATTAATTAACCATATAAGTTTAAGAAAAAACCTAGGTCAACATAACCTAGCAATTAACCTAGTATTTAAGCACACTAATACCTAGCTCAATCAATAAATATATCAATTTACCTAACATTTATTATTGGTTCCAATGCATCATTTTATCACCCACCACCATTTTATGATTCCAAGGTACCCAACCCCAAAATCTTCCCCTACCGGCAGTTTTAGAACCGCCTTAGCTACCGTTTGTGTAAAATATAATTGCGTGATAATATTGATCACAGAAGTCCCCTATACAAAGGGTAAATACAAAAACCAAAGGCCAACAGTAAAAGGAAAAGGCAACTAACTAACCCTATATGGAAAAGGAAAAGGTACTAACTAATATAATAGGGAAAAAATCTAATCAGAATATTGACAAAATATACATAATACTCCTAATCAAGTTGAGCGTGTAATTCCAAAATGCCCAACTTGTGTAGTAGTAACTGAAACTAGTGACGTCCAAGCGCTTCAGTAAAATATCTGCTGGTTGACTTGAGGTGCCGATATGATGTGTGACAACCTTAACAGACTAAACAAGATGTCTAACAAAATGACAGTCAATTTCAATACGCTTCATTCGCTCATGAAAGACGGGATTAACAGTAATATGAATGACAGCCTGACTATCACAAAATAGACTAATAGGAGAAGAATGATCAACACCAAGCTAAAAAAGAAGATACTTAAGCCATATTAATTAACAAAAAAACCACAGCTATAACACAGTATTCAGCTTCTGCCGAGGAGCAAAGACCGTAGGTTATTTCTTAGTCTTCCAGGAAACGGAGATTCACCAAGCATCACAAAATATCTAGACAGAGATCTACGAGTAATAGGATATACTGCCCAGTCTGGATCACAGTAAGCACTTAAATGTAAAGAACTCTTAGAAGAAAGAAACATGCCCCAACCTGGATAATGCTTTAAGAAATAAAGAACACGCAAAGCTGCATGCCAGTGTGCCACCCGTGGCTTTTTCATAAATTGTGCAAGAGTATGAACTGATTAACTTAACTCAGGTCGAGTGATAGTGAGATAAATCAGTCTCCCAACCTATCCACGATAGCACACAGGTTCCTTAAACCGAGGACCAGTTGCACGATCATGCTATTGTTCCACTGGAAAGTTAGTTGGCTTGGATGCTAACAAACCAGTATTAGATAAAGTGTCAAGAACTTATTTCCATTGAGATTGAAACATCCCATTGGATTCCTGGAAATCTCAATTCCAATAAAGTATTTGAGAGGACCAAGATCCTTCATATGAAAATAGGAACTCAAGTATGTCTTGAATTCGTTCATGAGAGAAGGCGATGCCACAGCAACAATCAAATCATCAACGTAAACCAGAGCATGTAACTCTTGGGAGTTGCGAGCAAAAAGATAATAGAGAATAATTCTCCTTACTTTGTACGAAGCCAAATAACTCAAGAGGCTCAGTCAATTTTCCAAACCGATTGCGAGGAGTTTGGAGAAAGCCATATAAAGATTTTTGGAGCTCGCTAACAGGACCAGAGATAGGTAAATGATAACCCGGAGAGGGGCGCATAAATACCTCCTTCTCAAGATGACCAGGTAGAAAAGCATTATGAATATTCAGTTAATTAATGTCACGCCCATTAATCACCGCAACAACAAGA
>JAULKK010289387.1:0-13505 GCA_032355705.1 Rubia peregrina
AATTGGGGGTATATGTGCACTAACCAAGAAACTTAGGGGCATGAATGCATTTTACCCTAAAATATAATTAAAAAATCATTTCTGATTTCCTACATCTGATTTTACAGTATTACATTGCTACACTGTTAGAGTAAGTCCAACAGATTCCCTAAACTTTTCTGTATAATAGGGAATGAAACACAATATTCCCTATATTTTTATTGACTCAACTCCAACAGCTTCCCCATTTTGCAAATCTAGCATTTATTACACTATAGTTACTTTTTCATTTAAAGTTAAGAGTTCATTTAAAATCACTTCAAAATATATTATAATAATTACGTTAGTTTTTAAAAAACAATCAATATAATAAATTTGAAACTTAATTTTGATAGTATTTATAAACTTTTTTTATACATTTTTTATATGTTCCCATGGTTTGAAATGAAAGATACTCATTTCATTCAACTAATATTGACACATCACTTTTTGACACAATAATTTAGAAAATTTCAATTGAGTGGAGCAAATCGAATGCAAAATTACAAAGGTAAAATTAGTGGATAAAAATAATTTTAATATTGATATATTTGGAATGTACAAAAAATATAATAATATAGAAAGTGTGTCAATATTAGATAAACCCTAGAATTTGGCCTTGAGAGGATGATAAATTGATAATAATTCTTGTGAGAAAGATGAAAGTTGACCTTTGTTTTACTTTTACCTAATGTCACTCTTATCGGTTTCATCCCTTATATGATACTTGGTTTTTTAAAAAAATGTCACTCTGTCGGTGACACTTTAGAATAATGATGACATTTGTATTTAAAAATAAAATAGTAAAAAAACTGAAACTAAAAGATCGATGTTAATTATAAACTAGTTTTCTTTTCGTAATTTTTTTGTATATTCACCCGATTTGAAATAAAGTAACAATATCCAAAAACAATTAAAATGATAATATAAACCTAAAGAGATTAATTTCAATCTTCTAAACAAATTATTATTTAAAAAATTCTTCTAAAAAACACAAATAAGCATCCCATATGAGTTTGAGATTGCAGTAGTTTTCTCTATTTTTTTTATTGAAAGTTGAAGGTAATTTTTAGTAGAAACGGAAGAATGAGGAAAATATGAGACATAAATTTTTAATAGAAAAATAAATTTGTGTTATGATTTGATGCATTCAATTGGAATTGCATTAAATTTTCATTCCCCATAATCTTTTTTCTCTTTCTACAAATATAGGGAATATAGTCGTCTCTCTCACCACAATCCCTATTTTAAGGAATGGGATAGGGAAGCTGTTGGAGATGAAAAACCATGCAAAATCTGTATAATCAATGAAAATCCCTATTATAGGGAAGTCATTGGACTTGCTCTTACACTGTTACAAAGATCTTGTTCGGGATTAGAAGCTGTTAAGAAAGTGTTTTTTTTATTTCTAGAAATCTGTTTTAAAAAAGTTTATAAGTCGACATTTGGTTCAATTTGTAAGTGAATTAATTGTTTATTTGAAAGTCGATCTGAGTATTCTCTCCGTCTTAGCTCAAACTGCACACTTTCAATTTAAGAGTGTTCCAATTCAAATTGCAAAGTCTGAATTTTACCAAATTAGGCCCAGTTGACTTAACCCAGAATTTCATTTTTGCCCCTTTAAGTTGGCTGAAGTTTCAATGGGGTTGGGTTGGTTAATTAGGATTTGAGAAGATTAGGCATCTCTCTATTTCCTCAAAAGTCATATGCCCCCCCTCTCTCTCTTCTCTCGAATCTGAGCTCTCTATTCCTCTCTCTCTCTCTCTCTCTCATTCTCTCGAATATTCCTTCAGATTTATACTCCTCTCCAAATCTGCTCAATATTTTTACCTTGTATGCTATTTTTTGTTGTCTTTGATTCCTCTCTTTAACCCATATGTAGTCGCAACCTCTCAGATGAACAACGGAGGCTCTAGCATCTGTTGCACCGGCTTCATGTTTTTGCCTTCGAATTCATAAGTTTTTAAGTGCATTTATAAAAAATTTGTGGTTAAATGGTATTGCGTTCATTACGATTTTTACTCATTTTTTGAGTACCGTTCTGCTAATATATGGAAATTGGTTATGGTTTCTCAGATTTGGTTGCTTGAAGGTTGTTTTAATGTTTAAAACTGTTTGAATGTTGAAGAATTTGTGTTATTCGGTAATATTATTGTTTTGATTTGAACATGTTTAATATTTTCCAAGCTTTTAAGTTGGGGTTTTGCTTTGTGTTTGCTCTGTTTAGTTTTAAGTTGGGGTTTTTGCTCTGTTATATTTGATTTCAAAATTTGCTCCATTTTTTTTCTTCAGATTTGTGTATCTCTCTGGGCTAAAGAAGATGAACTAGAGGTTCAGAAGTCATGAGCTAAAAAATACAGCTTTTATAATTTGATTTGTAATGAATTAGTGATTTTTTTTGTAAATTTGAATAGTAATATTAGTGTTTAACTTTTGTAATTAACATTGAGCATCACTGTTACCTATCAACTTTTGTCATTTCAAAACCTACTTTTAGCCATCTTTTTCTAACTTAATCACTGTACAAAAGTACCACCTCAATTTCTCTTTCTGTAAATTGAGGTGGGATAGAGGAAGTATTGAGAATTGAATGAATAGAATAGATTAATACCTTGGTATTTATAGGGCTTGGTCCCTGAGAATTCTTCCAATCATATTGGGATAAATATGCACCTTCTGTGTAGGAGTAAGTGTCTTAGCATAATAGAATTACCATATATTCTATGTACGACAATGGTAATTGTAGATCATCCCATTGGTCATTGGGCTTCGACCCAACATACTATAATAGCATGAACTCTGGCCCAAATGGAGAATAATAACATGGCCTTCGGTCCTAAGGGGGAACTTCATATCTAACCCTTATCGTAGGGGAATTAAGGACGTAATACAATTCTAAATTCTCATATGGAGAGTAAAACATTTGAAATACCTTTCAATGGTATAAAACTAATTCAAATTACAAATAAATTTTAAATGATATTTTGACTCTTAATATAGTGTTTAAAAAAATTATGAATTTATTGCAGACATGGTGATGGTTGAAGGGTCATGGAGCTAATGGTTGTTCCCAGAATGAAGTTTTATAAACACAAGAGACTGAGAGAATGATTAGGATCTCACTACTTCTACATCAAGCAACAATCTTCAATTTGGGGTATTATTCTTCACTCTAGAGCAAGAAAGAACCTATGGCAGAGGTTGAACATACCTTTTGTCGTGCAACAATGGACGATGGGTGTAGAAACATTGTCTTAGTGAACAACGGTATTTTCAACCACCATAATTTTTTTCTTACATCGTCTTCAAATGTTATGAAGTTGGAACATTAGTGATACCTGTCAAGTTATATGCTTCCGAGGTTGGAACTTGGCATTGGGTTTTCAACAACGGACCGGGATATAATGTGTGATTATACTAGAACAAACCAAAAGGGTTTACAAAAGATGAAAGCCCCATGACAACCCCTGAAGCATGGACGATGTAGCAAGAAATAATGGAGACTATGGTCTATACCCACAATTACATCTGGAAAAATGAATAACCTAAAAAATCTTTCCTTGGTTGTTATATATTTAGGATGTGTTAACTTCTTGAAGTTAAAAACATAAGTTGCTAATATCTTCTTTGAGACATTCATTTCTTCTACCTTGTAGGAGTTGTATGATTTTATCCTTTACAAATATCTAACGAATAAAATGGAAGATCAACATCAATTTGAGGAGAAGTTAAATTGCTGAAAGTCAATGAATGAAAATCTATAGACTCATACTTTCGAGCGCAAGATTACCAAGTCGCAACACATAGTGACACTGGGTTGTGTACATGTAAAATTTCTAGCATGATATTTCATATTGATATTAGAATAATAATAACTACAGTAAGGATGAGATACTTTAATCTTAACAAGTACGATCAATACTGAGTTTTGAGATTAAATACAATGGGTAAACTTACGATTAGCTTAGAGACACATGGGATTAAGTAAGTTTCCAACACCTCTACAAGTCTTGGGAATGCTAATATTACAAAATGATTCCTACTTGTGTTCTAGCAATTTTACCAATCAGATAGAACCATTAAGGACTTCTCCAAGAGTTGTCTTCCAGCTAGTTGCATTTGAATACTCTACTTGGTCGCCCTCGTTTCTCCCACGAGCCTTGATTAGGTGTATTTTATACATTTATTTTATGTGATTTTTATAAGTTTTTTTTATTATCATTAGATGTGCATGAAGGTGTGTATTTGTGCAGGAGTTCATTAGATGATGTATTTAACACCATAAGTGATACATTACATGCATTCCCCCTTAATCTTGGTTTTCCCACTAGATTTTCTGGTATGTTCTTAATGAGATAGTTTTCTCCACTGAAAATGTACTTATTTCACCTTCCTAGGAAGGATATGAGACATTGTTCAAGAACGAAAGTCTGAAAGTAGCTGGATCGTGTTGCAAGATATTTGAGCTTAACTAGGATATATTGAGAAAACCATGAAATTTTGTATACTTAATTGAAAAAAATTATATTGAAGGTTCATTGGGTGTATTTCATACACCTATTTCGTGTGCTTTTATGAGTTTGTTTTACCATTTTATGTGCAAAAACACTCTAATTTAAACTTAATTGATATAAAAAAATTTGAGTTATGTCCTAAATGAATTTTGACTGATTATGGGTTAGATCAACTACAAATCGGAACGTGACACAGATCAAAAGTTGTCAGACTATGTTGGTTATTTCTCGAGTTGAATTGGATTCAGGTTGATTATAAGTCGGGTTATGTCAGTCACTTCTTGGGTTGAATAGGTTTTAGATTGATTACGGGTTAGGTTATGTAGGTTATTTTTCATGTTGAATCAATTTTGGGTTGATTAAGGGTTGGTTGATTACATGGATTGATTATGAGTTATGTGCATGTCAAGTTTGGATTTTGATTATTGGGTCAAATTGTCTTTTAGATTGAATGTGGATCATGTCGAATTGAATCTTGACAATTTATCTCTCAGGTTACAATCGAGTTGGATATAGTTCAATCGTTTTAGTTTGTATCAAATATTCAAGTTGGGTCATAAACTAACAAGTCAATGTATTCGAGTGACATGAGAATGGGCATGTAGCGGAAATATAGTTCAATCGTTTTAGTTTGTCTCTTCCTCTATCCCCATGGTTAATGACAAGCTCACCTATAACACCTTGCTCCATATAATGATAATCAAGATTTCATCATTGAATTTTCCTTGTGAAGCGTTAAGCTAGATACATATTAAAGCCGCAAGGATTGTTTGGCTGCGTTAATGGAACAAAGTTGTGTCTGCCACTCTGCTCTCCACCGACGGTATCAGCCTCCACCCTCCCGTATCCGGTTCCACTTCCTCCTTCTCATTGTCAGCAAATTCACTTCTCAGGAGGCGAACGATCGAGCTAAAGCAACTTATGACGAGGGGATTGCTGAAGATCAAAATGTTTGAAGTCTCCTCTCTCGCCTCTCTCTGCTTAAGCTCTTAGTGAGACCCCTGATGTGATACGTCCAAGGAGATATGGGACAACGTCACTTCGTGTCGACACTCATGACATCCGCAAAACTGGTACGGTTCATGAACTTCATCTTCAGTTTAAGGGAATATTTGAGAAACTTTATACTATGGGCTCCCCTGTGACGATAATGATCAAATTATTTGGTTTCTGACTGCTCTTAGTCTTAAGTTTAAGAATTTTTATGCACCTTTGATGTATGTTTTTCCTAAGCCACTAGATGTCGATGTTATTGCACGTATAAAGAACTACGAGTCATTTTATATAAAAAAAAATATAGGGACAAAACACTTAAGGTTTTATTGTTTTTGGAATGGTGGATTTTGCGGCATCCGATTTTCCTTGGCTGCTCGCGCGTGGGATATTTTACCGGCTAGGGGAGACGGCGCATGGTGTACACACCCAACATGTGGCTGTCGTTTCGGCTGTGGTTCCTGGTTTGGTGAAACAGCTTGGACTGGCCAAGGTTATCCGCAATGCACTTGTTATAGAATGATGGCTTAGGGTCGCTACTTGGATTCTACACACTTGGCTGGAAGTTTTCAGTCTTCTGTACACCATGAGCCCTCCCTTCGTACCTCTGATTGGTACATTTTTTCTGGTGCCACCAACCTTATGGTCTCTTCTACTTCTGGCGCAGAGAGTATCACGCCTTATAATAGTAACTCTCAAGTCAAATCTGGTAATGGTGCCCATACTACGATTTTTCATATTGGTGATTCCCAGATTTTTTATGATTTACACTTATTTAATGTTCTAGTAGTGCCTGAAATTACTAAGAATAAACTATCAATTAGTAATCTATCATGAGATATGAATGTTCATCACCTTTGTCGAAACTTTGTGATTCGGAAAAAAGTGTCCAAGTTGATCATCGGCAGGGGCCATAATGAGGGTAGACTCTACGTGTTGGATTGGGGGAGGCATCTCTTGTTTTGTTTCTGTAAAAAAATAAAAGTCGGGAATCATTTGAGCTTTGGCATGATCGGTTAGGACATATGTTCCACGTCGTTATTTCTAGTTTTCATAAGTCTTGATTACTTTCTATACTTTCATTATTGCCCAAATCGCACACGCGCACCCCATGTGCTATGGCGAAAGGTCAGCGCTTGGAATTTGTTGAAAACCCTAAATGCATTTCATTTAGTTCATTGTGACTTATGGGATCCCTCCCCCGTGTTTTCAGATAATGATTTTGCTTATTATGCCTTATTCTTGGATGATTTTTCTCGATTTGCTTAGTTATTTTTGCTTCTTTGAAATTTAGACTTTGTTGATACTTACTTGCAATTCAAGGCTCTGGTTGAGAACCAGTTTTCATCAAGAATCAAGGAATTTCAGAGTGACGATGGTACAAAATTCTTGAACACTCGGCTTCAGCCCCATTTTTCTTTGAAGGGCATTCATCACCAAGTTTCATGCCTATGCACTCCGGAACATAACTGTCAAGCAGAGCGCAAATATAGGTATATTGTAGAGATGGGGGATTACGATGATTTTTACTCGCACCTTCCACTTTCTCGATGGGATGATGCAATTTCTATGATTTTTTATACTATCAACTATTCTCCCACTTCAGCTCTACAAGGTTCCACACTATATGAACTTCTATATGATCGAGAACCTATTTACTCCAATTTTCACCCTTTTGGATGTCGTGTTTTTACTTTTTTCATCCCTTACTCAGCACTAGATCTCCCTCGCGTGTGTGTTTATTGGCTACACTTCTCAGTACAAGGGATTTCACTGCCTTAATTAGTCCACCGACAAAGTCTATGTCACCTGTCATGGTCGCTTTGATGATTTTTGCTTTCATTTGCATAATATACTCACTCGGTGATTGACTATCCATTTTTTACGTTGGATGTTATTGCGTTCATTGATCCTAGTTCGAATTCTACCACCCATTTCCCTGCATATTCTCTATCAAGTCCATCACCATACTCTATCTGTTCCTCGAATTCTGAGCCATTGCTAGCCACTACACCATCACTTGCTTAGCTTATCAGTCCGGCTGCCAGCCCTCCTGGTTCACCGACACATATCCTCCACCTCATCGTCCTCCTAAACTGATCTGTGGATAACTCTCCATCTTCACCACCTTTATGGATTCACCGAATGACCACTCAATCTTCCAAGAGAGCTATTCGGCATTGTGATTACTCTGTTATCGTCACTCAGGGTTTTCCTACGACCCTTCTTACTCACAACAAACCCACAGACTATCATATGGATCTTCGAGATATTTCTTGGGTATTGACTATGAATAAGGAGATTACAGCTCTCCACGGCCAGCACACATGGGATCTTGTTCCACGCCTCTCGGATGTCAACATTGTAGGCTCTAAATGAGTATTTTGCCTCAAGTATCGTCCTGCCGCAAATATTGATTTCCACAAGGCTTTCTTAGTGGCTCCAGGTTCTCTCAGATTCCAGGATTTGACTTCGGTCATACATTCAATTTAGTGGTCTAAGCTTCTACAGTTCAAACTACTCTTGCTATTGCCACTATGCGGCCCTGGCCTCATAGGTGTTCTTGACTCTCTGGTCCATATAGCACAACCAGTTGGCTACAAGGAGTCACTTCATCCAGACTATGTTTATTGCTTGCAAAAGACCATTCACGGTCTTAAGCAGACTCTTCGTGCTTGATTCTAGCGGTTTAGCACGTACTTATCTCAGATTGACTTTCAACTCTGCGAACACCTATTGTTTGTTCTCTCTTGAGGATCACCGTTGCTTTATCCACTCGTCTATGTTGATGACATCATCCTCACTGACAATGGATCGATTTTCATTTTCCAATTTATTGATCGTACGTATCAATAGTTTGCTATCAAGGACTTGGGTGCCCTTCATTACTTTCCTAGCCTCGAAATATCAACTATTCCCTCGGGTCTACTTCTTGGTTAAGAAAAGTATCCTCGTGACATTCTTGCTCATGCTAGTATGTCTAATGATATCCCCTCCCTTTTACCAAACTCGCAGTTACACAACAGTGCCAATTCTTGGTTCTCGAATCTTTATCGATTTCTATTACGGGCCCTTAAGTATTTGACCATCCCTCTCCCAGACTTAGCCTTTGTGGTTAACTCTGTTATTTAGTTCCTTTGAAATCCTCAAGATGACCATTTTGTTGTTGTTACTCGAATTCTTTGATACATTCGTGGCACACTTCACTTTGGCCTCTTATTCCATTCTGCTAGCACTCCTAAGCTATTGGGCTACTTCAACGCTGATTGGGTCTGTTGTCTTGAGACATGTTGTTTCACATATGGCTACGCTATCTTTCTTGGTGGAAATTTTATTTCTTAGAGTGCCCAGAAGCAACCCATTGTCTCTCATTCTAGCACCGAGTTCGAGTATCGATTTTTACGTTATAAGAGTGCCCAGAAGAAACCTATTACAGCTACGATATTTTTGACCTTGTTTACGTTATTCAAGTTTTTTTATCCAACATTTGCATCTTTGAACATACGACTCTTCGCTTGAGAATATGTTAGGATAAGTCAAATTGATGATTGGATTATAATTAGACTCCTACAACTCTGTTGTAATGTTGCCTATTTGATCATTTCTCCTAATAACAAATCATTTACTGGAAATCATTCTATCATATAACCTAATGCCAAAATATCACCGTAAACATGGTCAAAAGAACATATTGACTTTCAAAAGCTTGAATTGAGAATGAATGGTTGTTAGTAGGAATGAGCTTGAGTATCAAACCCGACACAGATTCATGTGGTCTAGATCCATTGAGTTGGATATGGATCCAATTTGTTTAAGATCCACCGAATTTGGATCGAGTGTGGGTCTACACATAAAAGAAGTCTGGATCTGGATCTAAAATATAATATCCATATTTGGACCCGTAGATACTTATAGATGCTAATCATATATATTTACTATTATTATGATCTCCTTACATTCCAAACTGCATTCCATTCCAAATCAACTACACTAGAAAAGTAGAGTTATAACTTTATTATAATATTATTCTTACTCGATTGTTCAATTTTTTAAATTCATATGAATGATTGAGTAAGATTTATTTTATCATTCTCAACCTTGCTAATGACAATATATGTTTTATTTATCAAAAATAAATATACTCCATATGTCCTTCTCTAGCTTGCAAAGAAAAAAAATTCAGTCAAAATTGTTTAACTTTAATAATATATTTAAATAGACATATGAATAATGATATGAGCTTATGGGATATTGTTAGATTCATCATAACATATAGTTTCTAAATATAAATTTTATGGGTCGTTATTGTCCATAGTTACATATATTTACAGTCAAACATATTTATTAGAGATAGTGAAAAAGATTGTGTGCAAGTTAAAAGGGACGAAGAGAGTGTAATTTAGGACCAATTTTAGACCCAAGATCAATCAAGTTTCAATATGAGTCTAACATTTTTAGATCCTACATATTTGAATTGGATCCGAGTTTAATTATATTTTTAGGGTCAACTATGAGACCCGACCCGAACCCTACCTATGATCATCCCTAAAACAAATTAATAGTACACTTATTATAAGACACGACCCAGACTCTACCTATGATCATCCCTAACTTGTTGTTGCTCTGAATATGACAACTAATAGCACACTTTTTTCCAACCAAAAACATAACCAACCAGTGATTAGCATTCTGAGGCCCAGGTGCATGTGGTGAAATAGGTAAATAATATTATACCTCCCAAATGGGACCTCCAAAGTGTTCAACTTACATCCCCTTAATGATGAGAAAAGGGGGCAAACAAAAATAATGCCTACTAGGTACTCAATTCTGCAAACTCTAGAAAATCACACATATAGAAATCTTTAATCCAAATAATTTCTGGTAGTACCTCTCTAAATGAGGCCTTCAGAAAGTGATGAGCAGCTTCTACCTAAGGGGTTAGGCCTTCTAATTACATTCCCTTATTTGATCCCATGCAGCTTTAGAGTGCTGCTACTACCTTAAGGAAAAGGCCTTCCATTTATAAAATCTCCGGATAAATCAGGCCTTCGGTTTAACCTCTCATGGAACAAATTCTACCTTAGGGATTAAGGCCTTCAACTAAGTATCCAAATTATACCTCAGAAGTGGTTATAGTTCTCGTGTAGGGAAACCCGGTACTACCTTGAGTAGAGATTGAAGTCCCTGTCAAAGAAAACATGAGCTGCTTCTACCTTACTATGCTTTTAAGGTCTTCTTGTGCGCTTCTATCACTGACGAATTCCATGCAAAAGATCCCCGAACCATACTTGGTGAGAACTTAAAGAGTAATAAGGCATAATACGCCTAGAGCTCTTCAAGAATCATCTAGTATACTTATAATGTGTATATCACACGTAGCGATTCTACAATCGCCCACACCACTTTAAGTAAGTGGCCAACTTTTTAGCCATATCGCAGGCTTATGGCAAGCCGTCAATTCCTTAAGTCCATTGCCCAGCAACTCTTCCCATTGGTACCTCAAATCGTTCTGCTCTTCCAAAAATTCCAATAAAATCATACAATCTTCCCATTGTATTCATCCATAAGATATCAAAATTTCAGAAGTTTCTGATCATCCCACCTATTTTTTCCTCAATTCAAGCTACACCTTCTGAATATGGTTCCAAGCTGACTATTTGCATCCATTCTGTCCTTGTGCGTTCAAATCATCTTAAAAAAATATGAAATTTTAACCAGACATTCCTTAACATATCAGGTACCTCTTCACCAATATTCATATTTTTCTGGGAAACCCGGGTCTGCTACGCAGTTTCCTTTGAACAGTAATTCAGTAGCGGTAGAATCTGTTGCACTGTTTTCATGTGTCTTAAGTGACCTCCATTGTCCCAAAAATCCCGACTCTTTTCAAGCATTGATTCTTCATTCATTTTCATGCTCCCCACGAATTCCTCCATTTTTCTAGGCAGTTCTCCTTATTCCATTCATAATTTCTTTCATTAGCGCCTCAATAGTTCCAACTTCAGGCTCTCAGATTTCCAAAATTTGCCTGCTCTCTATAATGCTTAAAAAATTATGAAGTTTTTAGGAATACCATATTTATCTAGCATCTTTTCTACCATAAATTTTCAGAATTTTCTGGGTACATCTTCTACAACTTAGAACATAAAAATGGAAATGCATTCCTCTTCTAATCAGTTTCAGCACTGAAGTCTTTCTGAAATACTTACCCACATTGCTCACATCACCATCTCCAGATTTTTCAGAAATTATACAACTCCACTACAGCATTCTCAAAATAGAAGATCACTCGGGAATAGGCGATTAAGGATAGTGTATACATCACGAAAAATAAGGGTTAAGACTCTACTTTGGTTTTGTCTCTTCCCTTCTCTAACCACCTTGTTCCTTTCAATCCAAATGTGATAGATTGTAGCCCTTACTGCCAACATTCCAGCCTTTCGCCTTGGTGCCAAGCCTTTACTTTGCCTCTTGACCCACTTTATAGCACTCCGTATTGCAATTGGGAAACTCCTAACTTGAAGCCATTGTCACACTTGATCACAAAGAAGTTTAATATATGAGCAACAGAAGAAAAGATGATGGCTGGTCTCCTCTTCATGACTGCAAAGTTTACAAGTTCTATCCAAATCCTCATCCGTGATTATCCTATCCATTGTCCCAAGCCTTCTGTACAAGGCTAACCAAGTGATAAAGGAATGCTTTGGTGGGATGTGTCCCTTCCAAAGAGTAGCATATATCTTCCCTTCCTGAGAGGCTGCATCCTTGTACACTCCTGGCCAAGTAGCTTTATGGATGGCATTATACGCACAGCTCATGAATCCCTTACCATTTCCTCCATTCCACAGCTGCATTATAGTAACAAACCTTCATTAGATTTCGACGAACAAACCTTTTGCCACCCGACCTTATTCTTCTTCGGTTCCCCCATAAGAACTCCCTACAAAGCCTCTGAAGTGTCTTCATTACAGCACCTTGTATGGAAAAGTGTTGAATCCAGTATCCAATTGCACCCTGAGATACAGACTTCAGGAGCTCCAACCTCCTAGCATAAGACAATGTATGGCCTCTCCATCAAGAGATACCCTTGCTCACATTTCCAATCAGACCCCCAAATTGAGAAACCTATAAACGGTCCACGTCCAGTAATATACTCATATATCTTACCGGCAGCTCCCCCATGGAATACGTGTAGATGTAAGATCATCCACCACTCCCACAACAAACATCTGTGAATTCGATGGGTTTATTGCTAAACTCAAGGTATTCTCAAACTAATTCAGGCACTGCATAAGGATATTTACCGAGTCTTCATCCGTCTTGAGAACAAAATCAAAGCATCAGCAAAAGCTAGATGCATAATCTTTATATTGGCGCACCAAGGGTGATGGCCAAAGAATCTTGACTTCGTACGCTCTTTTAGAATCCTGGACAGATACTCAATACAGATAACAAACAGAAGCGGTAACATTGGATCCCATTGCCTTGAACCACGCCTACCATAAATTTCCCATGCAACTCCCCATTTACTACAATTGAAAATGATGGTTTCGTGACACAGAGCATGATCCACTTGATCATCTTGTACAGAAATTTCAGCCTAATTAATACTTCCTCTAAGTATTCCCAGGATACCGTGTCAAACGCCTTTGTTATGTCAAACATAATGCTTACTCTTCTCGAGCTCCATCTCCTTGCATATCCTCTAATTATTTCCTGAGCAAGCATAATATTATGTAAAGTCTAGTTTTGTCTAGTTGACAATATGTGAAAGTTATGCAAATATGGAATGATTGTGTTGAAACATCAAAGACGGAATGTTAGTGATATAAGGAAGGTGGAGTTGTAATCCAAGAAGAAGATGAGATATATAGTTCATAATGCTTTGATTGGAGAATATATAAATTCCTATATTTATGAGATTGGATTAGATTTATGGAATTGAAATATTCGGTTATGGAAAAAGATATGGACGATATA
>JAULKK010289397.1:0-13505 GCA_032355705.1 Rubia peregrina
AAGGTTTATTTCTCTCTTCACGTAGTTCCTTACAGTTGACTACTTATTGTGATTTCGATTGGGCAACCTGCCCCATCACACACAGATCATTATCTGTGATTCTCCGGTTTCATGGAATACCTAGAAACAACCTACAGTTTCTCGTTCTTGATATGAATCTCCTTACGAAGAGTCTGGATTGCGGAACATTGGATCTTTATTTATTTGAGAATCTCGCACCACTCAAATAAATGCACGAATCGCAGCGTCTAGGTCGTAGGGTACACTCAACTCGACTTATAAGCGTCTAGCCCACGGGGTACACTTACAAGGTTTCTCTATAAACGTCTAGACTGCTGGGTATGAATATAAATGATATTGAAACTTAAATAGGCCGCAGGTTTAAGCAACAATGAAGATAATGAGAATGTCTCAAAATTCTGAATATTTGATTGATAAAAGTTGTTTAAATTTTTTGGCCAAACCCCTTTAAAAAGAGGGTAAAATTCGGCCAAGAGGAAACCAAATCACAATCACAATCTGAATCAATCTTATGGAAGCTAAAGGAAGCTAAAACCATATCTAACTAAAATACCAAAAATCAAACCCTATCATAGCTATATTCGGTCGTGTATGAGCTATCAGAACACTAGACAAATATTACCTTATCTAATCTTACCAAATCCAACTCTAATCAGAATATAACTGAATATGCTAAATCTTGATGGACTGTCATTAAGTCGAGATACTCTCCAAGGCCCACATGGCCGAATTAAATCAGTCCAAAAACAAAATAAAATTAATGTTACAATGATCACACTACCTCATTAAAAAAAACCCAATGGGAAAAAGGGTATAGTGTTCTTCATAATGTGTTCACTTAATCGACAACCTTGAATATGTAATCCAATTATTTGCCGACTTCTTCTTAAGTTCTTCATCATGAAGGCGATCAATCAAACCATTCAATGCAACATCTCTAAGCTTCATTCTATACCTTGTCATAGGTCTAACCATGTCGCTTAGAGGATCACGAACATAACCCTTGAATGTTTAAGCAAGAAGTGGAATGTCTTCATTTATGGTGGTAGTCGTACCCTGATCTCCATCAAGTTTGTATAGTTCGGAGTTTATGGCCATGTGGTACGCGCTATACTGCATTTCTATAAGATTGCATATAGTATCAAACAACAACTTGGGACGATCTCTAAATCTCATGAAAACAATAGAGTAACCTGATTCCTCACAATTCTCAACTCTACATATAGAGCATCACAATTGTTCATCCTCTCTTCATGGATTTTTCCAAACACTTTGATGTCTTCATCCTTACTAGATACGTCCTGGCAACAAGAGCAGCTGAACGACTCGTAGTCTCCATCGGCCGCCATCAGCTAGTGGCGTCGCCTACCGATATGAGGTTTACTGGCACAAGAGCGACTCTGTAACATATTTATTTTAATGTTAGGAGCGAATACTTTACCTGTTAGTTAGTATATTTTGTTGCATTGCACAAAATCTGCACAATATTTGGTTAGTTATAGAAATTATTGGGATTTATTAAGTTCGACTTTATCTGTGCCCGACCTATAATTGGCAGCACATATTGTAAATTGAAATTATTGTATTATAATTATTGGAAATCAAACATACTTGGAAATTTTTTATGGTATCAGGGTAAGAAATATTATTATTCATTAGTTTTAATTATTCACTCTGAATTACCTATCACTCGTATGATTTATTTTAACAAATAAATAACAAATTAAAAACATCAAATAAAACTTCATTTACAAATAATCACACAAAAAATTAAATTTATAACACTAAAATTTGGTTGGTAATTTTATTATCCAAACCTTTAGTTATATTTCACCGATGAGCAAAAGGTGTATTTATAGTAGAGGAAACAAAATGTTGAGCCGTAAAACACAAATGGCTTTGACTTATTTAGATTAAATAATTAGAAAAAAAAATTTAATCACTTTAATTTATTTGAAATCAATGTGCATAGGTCAGGCTGTAAATGCGCACATATGTTGGATACAAGTTTGGGAATAATTAAAAGATACAAACGGGATAAACTAACATCAGAAACTCTCATTTATGTAATTGCACTAAGAAACTAAGCCAGTTTCAATTTTTCAACATCCTCATCCAAGATCAACCCGCTTTTGTTCCTTGTGTAGTACTCTTTTTTCATGCATTACAACGTTATAACGTGATAATCATGGTTCATAGCAATCATACAATAGCCTTCTCAGGCCTAAATAACATAGTACCTGGATTACTTTGGACAGTTAAGAGTTTATGGCTGTGTGGTACGCGCTATACCGCATTTCTATAAGAGTGCATACATTATCAAATAACAACTTGGGACGATCTCTGCATCTCATGGAAACAATGGAGTAACCTTATTCCACGCAATCCTCAACTCCACATACAGAGCATCATAATGCTTCATCCTCTCTCTTCATAAACTTTTCCAAACACTTTGATGTCTTCATCCTTACTAGAGATATCAAGGAAACAAGAGCAGCCACACGACTCACAGTCTCTATCGGCTGCCATCAGCTGGTGGAGTCGCCTATCGATATGAGTATTTTTGGCACAAGAGTGACTATGAAACATATTAATTTTTATGTTAAGAGCGAATACTTTACCTGTTAGTTTGCATATTTTGTTGTATTGCACAAAATCTGCACAATATTTGGTTAGTTATAGAAATTATAGGGATTTGTTAAGTTCGACTTAATTTGTACCCGACCTATAATAGGCAGCACACATTTTAAATAAAATTATCGTATTATAATCTTCGTAAATCAAACATACGTGGAAATATTTTATGGTATAAGGGCAAGAATCATTATTGTTCATTTGTTTTAATTATTCACTCTGAAATACCTATCACTCGTATGATTTATTTTTACAAATAAATAATAAATTAAAAATCATCAAATAAATTTTAGTAACAAATAATTACATAAGAAATGAAGATTATCACACTAAAAGTCGGTTGGTAATTTTACTACCCAAACCTTTAGTTATCTTTGATCGATGAGCAAAAGGTGTATTTATTGCTGAGGGAAGAAAATGTTGAGCCATAAAACATAAAAGGCTTTGATTTATTTAGAAAAAATAATTATAAATAAAAACACCATCTAAACACTTTATATTTATTTTAAATCAATGTGCATAGGTTGGGCGGTAATAGTGTATACGTGTTGGATACAAGCTCGAGAATAATTAAAAGGCACAAATGGGAGACACTCACATAAGAAACTCTCTTTTTTCGTAGTTGCACTGAGACACTGAGCTAGGTTCAATTTCTCACCATCCTCATCCAGGATCAATCCAATTTTTTTGACGTTTGTTGTATTCTGGCTTCATGCATTACAACATTCGCTCATGATAATAATGTTTTATACCAATCATACAATAGCCTTCTCAGTCCTAGTTAATAGTACCTGGAATGCTTTGGAATCTTCCAAGTTTATGGCCTTGTGATACATGCTACATGCATTTCTTTCAGAGTGCAGACAGTATGAAACAAAAACTTTGGACGATCTCTGCATCTCACAGTAACAATGGAGTAACCTGATTCCGCGCAATTCTCAACTTTTACATATATAGCATCACAGTGCTTCATTATCTCTTCATAGACTTTTCCAAACACTTTGATGTTTTCATGCTCATTAGATATATCCTCGCAGCAAGAGCACCTGCCCAACTCGTAGTCTCTATCGGCGGCCATCAGCTGGTGGAGTCGCCTATCGATATGAGTTTTTTTTGGCACAAGAGTGATTATGTTACATATTTATTTTTATATTAGGAGCGAATACCTTGCCTATTAGTAATCATATGTTGTTGTTTTGCACAACATCTGCATAATATTTGGTTAGTTATAGAACTTATAGGTATTTGTTAAGTTAGACTTAATATGCCCTTAGCCAATAAAAGGTAAAACATATTGTTAATAAAATATCGTATTTTACTTTTCAAAAATCAAGCATACGTGGAATTTTTTATGGTATCCGAGCAAGAAATATTATACAATTGTTTTTATCATTCACTCCAAATTACGTATCACCTGTAAGATTTTATTTTAACAAACAAATAATAAATTAAAACGCGTCAAATAAAATTTGCTAACAAATAATCACACAAGAAATTAAGTTTATAGCACTAAAAGTTTGTTGTCAATTTTATCATCCAAACCTTTAGTTATATTTTACCGATAGGCAAAAGGTTTGTTTGCAATAGAGGGAACAAAATGTTGAACCATAAAACACAAAAGGCTTTCAGTTATTTAGAATAAATGATTTTAAAAAATACCACCTAAATAACTTTAAATTTATTTGAAATTAATGTGTATAGGACGGGCGGTAAACGTGCATATGGGTTTGATATAAGTTCGAGAATAAATAAAATGCAAAAATGGGAGAAACTTTCCTTTTTGCAGTTCCACTCAGAGTTTATGTCCGCGTGGTGCACGCTTACTGCATTTCTGTAAGAGTGCATACAGTATCAAACAAAAACTTGGGACGTTCTCTTCATCTCACGGCAAAAAATGGAGTAACCTGATTCCGTACAATCCTCAACTCCACATATGGAGCATCACAATGCTTTATCCTCTCTTCATAGATTTTTTCAAACACTTTGATGTCATCATCCTTATTAGATTTGTCCTGGAAACAAGAGCAGCTGCACGACTCATAGTCTCTATCGGCCGCCATCAGCTGGTGGTGTCGCCTATCGATATGAGTTTTTCCGGCACACGAGCAAATATATTACCTATTACTTAGCATATTTTTTTGCATTTCACAAAATAAGCACAATATTTTGTTAGTTATAGAAACTATTGGGATTTGTTAAGTTCGACTTAATATGTACCCGACCTTTAATAGGCAGAACATCTAGTAAATAAAATTATCGTTTAAATTTTTTTGAAAATTAAACATAGAGGGAAATATTTTATGGTATCAGGGAAAGATATATTATTCATTATTTTAAATTATTCACTCTGAATTACCTATCATTTGTATGATTTATTTTAACAAATAAATAATAAATTAAAAATCATCAAATAAAATTTACTAACAAATAATCACACAAGAAATTGAGTTTATAACACTAAAAGTTGGTTGGTAATTTTATCTTCCAAACCTATTTGATGATAGGCAAAAGGTCTATTTATAATAGAGGGAATAAAATGTTGAACCATAAAACACAAAAGGCTTTGAGTTATATAGAATAAATGATAAGAAACAAAAAATACTAACTAAATCACTTTAAATTTATTTGAAATCAATGTGCATAGGACGGACGGTAAACGTGCATATGGGTTAAATAAAACATCGAGAATAATTAAAGTGTAAAAATTTCATAAACTCACCTGAGAAACTTTCCTTTCTGTAGTTGCAATGAGAAACTGAGATAGTTTTCAATTTTTTAACATCCTCATCTAGAATCAGCTCGCTTTTTTCCCCTTATGTAGTATTCGTACTTCATGCATTACAATATTAGCACATGATAATAATGGTTTATACCAATGATACAATACTCTTCTCAGGCCTAAATAACATGGTAACTGGAATACTTTGGATAGTTCAAAGTTTATGACCGCATGGTGCACACTATACTGCATTTCTATAAAAGTGCATACAGTATCAAACGATAACTTGGGACGATCTCTGTATCTCACAGTAACAATGGAGTAACCTGATTCCACGCAATCCTTAACTCCACATATGGAGCATCAAAATGATTCATCCTCTCTTCATAGATTTTTCCAAACACTTTGATGTTTTCATCCTCACTAGATATGTCCTCGCAGCAAGAGCAGCTGCCCGACTCGTAGTCTCCGTCTGTCGCCAGCAGCTGGTGGAGCCGCCTATCGATATGAGGTTTTTTGGCATAAGAGCAATTATATTATATAGTTATTTTGATGTTAAGAGCGAATACATTAACTATTAGTCAGCATATTTTGTTGTTCTACACAAAATCTGCATAATATTTGGCTACTTATAGAAATTATAGGGATTTGTTAAGTTAGACTTAAAATGCATTCGGACAACAAAAGGCAACACACATTGTTAATAAAATATCGTATTTTAATCTTCAGAAATCAAGCATACATGAATTTTTTATGGTATTAGAGTAAGAAATATTATTTGTAAGTTTTTATCATTAACTCCAAATTACTTATCACATGTACGGTTTTATTTTAACAAATAAATAATAAATTAAAACTTGTCAAATAAAATTTACTAAAAAATAATCAAACAAGATATTAATTTTATAACACTGAAAATTGGTTGGTAATTTTATCATCCAAACTTTTAGTTATATTTGACCGATAGGCAAAATATTCGTTTATAATAGAGGGAACAAAATGTTGAACCATAAAACACAAAAGGCTCTTTGACTTATTTAGAATAAATGACTAAAAACAAGAAAAACCACTTAAATCACTTTGAAATCAATATGCATAGGATAGGCGATAAACGTGCATATGGGTTGGATATAGGTTCGAGAATAATTAAAATGCGAAAAAGGCAGAAACTCACTTGAGAAACGTTGCTTTCTGTAGTTGCACCGAGACACTGAGCTTGTTTCCATTTTTAGACATCCTCATATAGGATCAACCCGCTTTTATGCCTCATGAAGTATTCGTTCTTCAAGCATTATCACATTAGCACGTGATAATAATGGTTTACATCAATCATACAATAGCCTTCTCAGGCCTCAGAAACGTAGTACCTGGAATACTTCGGAAAGTTCGAAGTTTTTGGTCGCGAGGTACACGCTATACCACATTTCTGTAAGAGTGCATACTGTATCAAACAACAACCTGGGACGATCTCTGAATCTCACGGAAAAAATGGAGTAACCAGATTCCGTGCAATCCTCAACTCCACATATAGAGCATCATAATGCTTCATCCTCTCTTCATAGATTTTTCCAAACACTTTGATGTTTTCATCCATACCAGAAATGTCCTAGAAACAAGAGCAACTGCATGACTGGTAGTCTCCATTAGCCGCCATCAACTGGTGGAGTCTCCTATCAATATGCGTTTTTTAGGTACAAGATTGACTATGTAACATAAAAATATTAATGTTAGGAGCGAATACATTACCTGTTAGTTTGCATATTTTGTTACATTGCACAATATTTGGTTAGTTATAGAAATAATAGGGATTTGTTAAGTTCAACTTAATCTGTACCCGGCCTATAAAAGGCGGCACATATTGTAAATAAAATTATCCTATTACAATATTTGGAAATCAAACATACGTTGAAATTTTTTATGGTATCGGTGCAAGAAATATTATTCATAAGTTTTATTATTCACTCAGAATTACCTATCACTTGTATGATTTATTTAATTAATTAATTAAAAATCATCAAATAAACTTTACTAACAAATAATCACGCAAGAAATTAAGTTTATAACACTAAAAGTTGGTTGGTAAATTTTCTATCCAAACATTTAGTTTTTTTACCGATGAGCAAAAGGTGTATTTATAGTGGGGGGAACAAAATGTTGAGCATAAAACATAAAAGGCTTGAGTTATTTAGAATAAATAATTAGAAACAAAAAAAACCTAAATCACTTTATATTTTTATTTGAAATCAATGTGCATAGGTCGGGCGGTATTCATGCATATTTGTTTGATACAAGTTTGAGAATAATTAGAAGGCACAAACGGGAGGAACTGACATGAGAAACTCTCTTTTCTATAGTTGAACTGAGACACTTAGCTAATTTCAATTTCTTAACATCCTCGTCCAGGATCAATCCGCTTTTGTGCCTTATTTAATATTCCTTTTTCATGCATTACAATATTCGCTCATGATAGTAATGGTTTATACCAGTCATACAATAGCCTTCTCAGGCCCAGATAACAAAGTAACTGGAATGCTTTGCACTCTTCAGAGTTTATTGTCGCAGGGTGCACCCTACATGCATTTCTGTAAGAGTGCAGACAGTATCAAACAACAACTTTGGATGATCTCTGTATCTCACAGTAACAATGGAGTAGCCTAAGTTCGTGCAATCCTCAACTTTCACATATGGAGCACCACAATACTTCATCCTCTCTTCATAAACTCTTCGAAACACTTGATGATTTCATCCTCACTAGAATTGTCCTCGAAGCAAGTGCAGGTACCCGAATCATAATCTCCGTCAGCCGCCATCAGCTGGTGGAGTCTCATATCGACATGAGTTGTTTCGGCAAAAGATTGATTATGTTACATATTTATTTTGATGTTAGGAGCGAATACATTACCTATTAGTTAGCATATTTTGTTGTTTTGCACAAAATCTTCATAATATTTGGTTAGTTATAGAAATTATAGGGTTTTTTAAAAATTGGACTTAATCTTCACTCGGCCAATAAAGGGCAACACATATTGTTAATAAAAAAAATCTTATTTACTCTTTCAAAATCAAGCATACGTGGAAGTTTTTTTAGGTATCATAGCAAGAAATATTATTCATTAGTTTTTATCATTCACTCCAAATTACTTATCACTTGTACAATTTTATTTTAACAAACAAAAAATAAATTAAAACTCGTCAAATGAAATTTGTTTAAATTAATCACAAAAGAACTTAAGTTTATAACATTAAAAGTTGGTTGGTTATTTTATCATCCAAAACCTTTAGTTATATTTGACCGATAGGCAAAAGGTCTGTTTCTAATAGAGGGAACAAAATGTTGAACCATAAAAACAAAAGGCTTTGAGTTGTTTAGAATAAATGACTAAAAATATATTTAAAAACCCAAGTAAATGACTTTAAATTTATTTGAAATCAATGTGCATGGGACGGGTTGTAGACGTGCATATGGGTTGGATATAATTTCGAGAATAATTAAAATTCAAAAAAAGGAAGAAACTCACATGAGAAACTATCCTTTCTGTAGTTGCACGGAGACACTGAGCTAATTTTAATTTTTCAACATCCTCATCCAATATCTTCTCGTTTTGTGCCTTATGTAGTATTCCTGCTTCACACATTACAACATTACCACGTGATAATAATGGTCTATATCAAATCATACAATAACACGGTACCTAGAATTCTTTGGACAGTATGAAATTTATCATCATGTTGTACACGCTATACGGTATTTTTGTAAGAGTTCATCGAGTGTCAAACAACAACATAGGACGGTCTCTGTATCTCACAGCAACATTGGAGTAACCTAATTCTGCGTAATCCTTCACTCCACTTATGGAGCATCACAATGCTTCATCTTCTCTTCATAGATTTTTCGAATCACTTTGATATCTTCATCTTTAAAAGAGATCCCCTTGCAACATGAGCAGCTACATGACTCGTAGTCTCCATCGGCCACCATCAGCTGGTGGAGTACCTATCGATATGAGTTTTTCGGCACAAGAGCGACAATGTAACACATATATTTTGATGTTAGGAGCGAATACATAACCTAATAGTTAGCATATTTTGTTGTATTGCACAAAATATGTAAAATATTTGGTATGTTGTAAAAATTATAGGGATTTGTTAAGTTTGACTTAATCTGTAATCGGCCTATAAAAGAAAGCACATATTGTAAATAAAATTATCATATTATAATCTTTGAAAATCAAACATACATGGAAATTTTTTATGGTATTAGGGCAAGAAGTATCATTCATTAGTTTTAATTATTCACTCCGAATTACCTATCCTTCATTTGATTTATTTTTAAAAAATGAATAATAAATTAAAAATCATCAAATAAAATTTACTAACAAATAATCACACAAGAAATTAAGTTTATAAAACTAAAAGTTGGTTGGTAATTTTACTATCCAAACCTTTAGTTATATTTCACTGAAGAGCAAAAGGGGTATATATAGTAGAGAGAACAGAATGTTGAACCTTAAAACATAAAAGGCTTTAAGTTATTTAGAATAAATAATTAGAAATAAAATAAAACCCACCTAAAACACTTTAAATTTATTTGAAATCAATGTGCTTAGGTCGGGCGGTAAACGTGCATATGTGTTGGACACAAGTTTGAGAATAATTAAAAGGTACAAACGGGAGAAACTAACATAAGAAACTCTCCTTTCTGTAGTTGTCCTGACACTGAGCAAGTTTCAATTTCTCAACATTGTCATCCAAGATCAATCAACTTTTGTGCCTTGTGTTATTTTCCCGCTTCATCCAATACAATATTTGCTCGTTATTATAATGGTTTATACCAATCATACAATAGCCTTCTCAGACCCTAGTAACATGGTACCTTGAATGCTTTGCACTTTTGGAGTTTATAGCCGTGTGGTACACACTACATGCATTTCTGTAAGAGTGTAGACTGTATCAAACAACAACTTTGGACAATCTCTGCATCTCACTATGACAAAGGAGTAACCTAATTCCGCTCAAACCTCAACTTTCACATATGAAGCATCAGAATGCTTCATCATCTCTTCCTAGACTTTTCCAAATATTTTGATGTTTTCATCCTCACTAGATATGTACTAGCAACAAGAGCAGCTTCCCAACTCATAGTCTTCATCGGCCGCCAACAGCTGGTGGAGTTGCTTATCTATATGAGTTTTACCAACATAAGAGCGATTATGTTACATATATATTTCGATGTTAGGAGGGAATACATTAACTATTAGTTAGCATATTTTTTTGTTTTGTACAAAATCTGTATAATATTTTGTTAGTTATAGATATTATCGGGATTGGTTAAGTTAGACTTAATCTGCACTTGGCCAATAAAAGGCAACACATAATGTTAATAAAATATCGTATTTTACTTTTTGGAAATATACATACGTGAAATTTTTTTATGGTATCAAAACAAGAAATATTATTCCTTAGTTTTTGTCATTCACTCTTAATTACTTGTCACTTGTATGGTTTTATTTTAACAAAAAAATAATAAATTTAAACTCATCAATTAAATTTACTAACAAATAATCACACAAGAAATTAAGTTTATAACAGTAAAAGTTGGTTGGAAATTTTATCATCCAAACCTTTAGTTATATTTGACTGATAGGAAAAAGGGGATATTTATAATAGAGGGGAAAATGTTGAACCATAAAACACAAAAGACTTTGAGTTATTTAGAATAAATGATTAAAAACAAAAAAAACTACATAAAATATTTTAAATTTATTTGAAATCAATGTGCATAGCATGGGCAATAAATGTGCATATGGGTTGGATAAAATTTCGAGAATATTTAAAATGCAAAAACAGGAGAAACTCACATGAGAAACTTTCTTTTCTGTAGTTGCACTGAGACACATAGCCAGTTTCAATTTTTCAACATCCTCATACAGGATCAACTTGCTTTTGTGCCTTATGTAGTATTCCTGCTTCATGCATTACAACATTAGCACATGATAATAATGGTTTATACCAATCATACAATAGCCTTCTCAGGCCTAAATAACATATTACCTAGAATACTTTGGACTTAGGATTTTATGGTTGCGTGGTACTCACTATAGTGCATTTATGTAAGAATGCATGCAGTATCAAACAACAACTTGGGACGATCTCTGCATCTCACGACAACAATGGATTAACCTTATTCCGCACAATCCTCAACTCCACGTATGGAGCATCACAATGCTTCATAGTTTTTTCCAAACACTTTGATGTATTCATCCTTACTAGTGATGCCCTGGAAATAGGAGCAGCTGCACGACTCATAGTTCTATCGGCTGCTATCAGCTGGTGGAGTCACCTATCGATATAAGTTGTTCCGCCACACGAGAGACCATGTAACATATTTATTTTGATGTTAGGAGCAAATACATTACCTATAAGTTAGCATATTTTGTTGTATTGCACAAAATCTGCACAATATATGTTTACTTATAGAAATTATATATTGGGATTTATTAAGTTCGACTAAATCTGTTCCAAGCCTATAAAAGGCAACATATATTGTAAGTAAATTATCGTATTATAATAATTGGAATTCAACATACGTGGAAATATTTTATGGTATCAGGGCAAGAAATATTATTTATTAGTTTTAATTAATAACTCGGAATTACCTATCCCTTTTAGGATTTATTTTAACAAATGAATAATAAATTAAAAATCATCAAATAAACTTTACTAAAAAAGAATCACACAAGAAATTATGTTTATAACACTAAAAATTGGTTGGTAATTTTATCATCCAAACCTTTATTTATATTTCACTGAAAAAGCAAAAGGTGTACTCATGGTAGAGGGAACAAAATGTTGAGCCATAAACGATAAAAGGATTTGAGTTATTTAAAATAAATAATTAGAAACAAAAAAAACCATCTAAATGACTTTAAATTTATTTGAAATCAATGTGCAAAGGTCGGGCGGTAAACATGCATATGTATTGGATACAAGTTTGAGAAACTCTCATTTCTGTAGTTGCACAGAGACACTGAGCAAATTTCAATTTCTCAACATCCTCTTCCAGGATCAATTCACTTTTCTGCCTTGTGTAGTATTCCCGCTTCATCCAATAAAACATTCGCTCATTATAATTTTTGTTTATATCAATCATACAATTGCTTTGCACTTTTCAGAGTTTATGGCCGCGTGGTACACTTTACATGCATTTTTTGTAAGAGTGCAAACTGCTTTAAACAATAACATTGGACGATCTCTGCATCTCACAATGACAATGGAGTAACCTAATTCTGCGCAATCCTCAACTTTCACATATGGAGCATCAGATTACTTCATCTTCTCTTCATAGACTTTTCCAAACACTTTGATGTTTTCATCCTCACTAGATATGTCCTCGCAGGAAAAGCATCTTCCCGACTCATTGTCTTCGACGGCCGCCAACAGCGGGTGGAGTCGCCTATCGATATGAGTTTTATCGACAAAAGAGCGATTATGTTACATATTTATTTTGATATTAGGAGCGAATACATTAATTATTAGTTAGCATATTTTGTTGTTTTACACAAAATCTACATAATATTTGGTTAGTTATAGAAATTAAGGGATTCTTGAAGTTAGACTTAATCTGCACTCCGGCAATAAAATGCAGTGGAATTTTTTTATTGTATCAGAGCAATAAATATTACTCATTATTTTTTATCATTCACTCGGAAATGCTTATCACTTGTACGGTATTATTTTAACAAAAAATAATAAATTAAAACTCCTCAAATGAAATTTTAAAAAATAATCAAACAAGACATTAAGTTTATGACACTAATATTAGTTGATAATTTTATCATCCAACATTTATATTTGAACGATAGGCAAAAGGTCTGTTTATAATAGAGAGAACAAAATGTTGATCCATAAAACATAAAGGTTTTGAGTTATTTAGAATAAATTATTGGAAAAAATACCACCTAAATCACCTTAAATTTATTTGAAATCCATGTGCATAGGACGGGCTGTAAACGTGCACATGGGTTGGATATAAGTTTGAGAATTAAAAAATGAAAAAAAGGGAGAAACTCATATGAGAAACTTTCCTTTCTGTAATGGCACTGAGACACTGAGCTAGTTTCAATTTTTCAAC
>JAULKK010289418.1:0-13503 GCA_032355705.1 Rubia peregrina
AAAGATTCTAACGCCAAAAACTCTATAAATTTTTTATACCATTTCTTAGTTGTAGAAAAATGGAAGAAAGAGACTACTTGCTTTGACCTAATCATAATATGTGTAAATCAATCATTGTTTCAGCAACAAAAAAACAAATGCTAACCCAACATTTTAGAGATAAAAAACCTTTCAGGTTGGCCTGAATCCCAAGTTGTACAAACGGGCTGTGCGGTTGAGCGTCTCATAGGTAAGCCACTGTATAAAAGAGTAAACTTCATTTCAAATTTTTAAAAAATAGAAAATAAATCTACCACGAATGTATATTAAAGCGTAAACTTTGTAAAAATAAAATAATCACCTTAAGATGTCCTTCTGCTCTTGTGAATGGATTCCTGCATGATTCTCCTCTGTTGGATGAACACTTGGCATAATACAAATCTCATTCATTTCAATATTAAACCTAAGTGATTTACGAACAGGTGGCTAGCCTTTTCTTTACATTTTCTCTGCCTTTTACTTTTTGACAACTTCGGCCAATTTAATGTTAGGTTGCTGCTATTGGTAACATCGGTCAGAATCTGTCAAACCTGGGATCAGAGTTTAAGTATGAGAAAATGGCTGGCGTTTTCTCTTAGTTTTCTCATTTTTTCCTTGTTAACAGCTTCAACAACTTCAGTGGTATGCGGCTCAAGTTGATGTTGGTGAGAACTAGGAAAATATGAGGACAAGCTGAAACTAGGAGCATCTTGGGCTGAATTAGTGCTAGGATTCTTCCCAAAAAATTTCTCGATCTCTAACACCGCATTCCAAAATACTGGATCATTGAAAACATCATCATCTTATACCATCAGTATCTCTCTGGCAATACCTTGATCATTGACATTTGCCTTTTCTGCCCCTTTTTCTAGAGTATTTGACTTTTCATCCCCTTTTTGTTCAAAACTTATAGTCATTGGCATCGCAAGCTTGTACACCTTTGATATGGCTTTGTTGTTTAGAAACATTTCTTCAGCATTTTCCAGCCTCTCAACAAACACACTAAAAGCCTTGGATAACTCAATTGCCGATTTGGCCACTTGATGAATGCATACCTATGACAAAAAAAATATCAGGCCATAACATCAAATCATCTCCTTCCCTTAACATGAATCCAGTACATATACTAGGAATATCACATAACATGAATTAAAGAACACATCCACAGTTGCATAAGTATTAGGAGAAGAAAAAAGTGAAAGTAAAAAAACTGATTAGGAATAGAAATACTGCTTCATGTCCAAAACAGTAACTGAATAATCAATAATGAGAAAGTACTGAAAAAATTAGGTATTGTAAAATCGCAAGAATAAATTTCTGGCTGCATTCGGTACTCACATATAAGTTCAGGAACCATGTGCAGAGTTTACTGGCTATATATTATCCATTGTTACCTGTCATATGGTTCCACATTCTCTATTCAGTTCATGATTACACATACACAGATCAATTTTTTATGCTCACAAATAATGTCAAAAAATCCACTTTCACTTTTTTTCTCTATTCTCACACACCTGGGATTGTTGCCACTGATCATTAATAACAGCATCTCCAGAATGCATCCTAATTGGTAACTACATCTATACTCACCATTTATAATCACCATATATTTGCTGAGTTGATTTTGACTTTTTATGCACTTAATGCTACAATGGATGCTAATTGGTAACTACATTTATAATCAACATTTCATAATATTTTTATCCTATTTCTTTCTCACCAATATAATATCACACCAACTTGAATACATATTCATTCACATCAAATAAGCCTAGCACAACTTTATGCATAGATATAATGCCAAGAAGCCTATAACTATGATGATAAACACCCGTAGACTTTAAAAATGCTCACAGTCACTTTTCAGTTAAAATCAACTCAAAGAACGCAAATTTTGATGGTAATTCTAATCAGGGCAGATGAAAAGCATGTAAAATCAGTCTCACAAATCAGATCAAGTTATTTACCTTTTTTACTGTCTATGTGAATCCAAAGCCTCTAGGCTGTGAAATTGTTCAATGGCATTCACCATATGTGTCCTTCCCCATAATCATGAGCCATTTTTTTCTCGTAGGTTCGCCTCTCATAATCTCATTCTTATCCCAACAACTCAGCAATGAGAATCTTCTCTCATTGAAACATCCCATAATAATAATGCAATCAAGATAGAAAATTTAGAGAAAAAGAAGAAACAAAGTGTAATTCAAATAAATGAAATTTAAATAGTAAATATGTGATGTAAATTTTGACAATAACTTACCACAAGAGGTAGAGAAGGTCCCGTAAACTCAGAAATGCCATTTGAATTCTGCCAGTCTTGAGCACAATCGTTCAAGCATCCCAAAGGATACTGACACCAATAGAAACTCCCTATCTCATCAACATCAGTAACGCATTTCAGGATCTTTAGATTTGGAACTCCTTTCTGAGTACTTTTCAGCAATGAAGAAACCACCAGGATCACAAAAGTTTTCTTGAAATCATTGCCGCCACTCTTCCGCACCCTCAATCAAGCTCCTATATCAGTTACCGTGCCCTATTTTCTGGCCTTTTGAAATTGCTTCTCAAACTCAAAATCAGCTGCTCCTCTCCCCGCTTCAGCCACTTTATATCCATTTTTGGGTAAGCCCAAAATCAGATAAAAGTCTTCCGCTCCAAGTTCCAAATAGCTCTGAAGAGGGTTGTAATGATTTAGAATCCACTTGCATAGATTAGATGGATACTCGTCTGTGTTTAACTCCAACAACCCCTGAAACCCAATAGCTTCAACATCCCTTTTCTGCTCTAACGTTAATCCCTCAGCTATGAAGTTTCGCAATTCTGTTGGAGACATTCTTGAAAAAAAATTTGGAAGGTAAAAACCATTTTTCGAGCCAAAACCAGCTAGTACAACTGTTCATAAAAGATAAAACAAGTTAATATAAAGAACTTTTTAAAGAAAAAGTTTTTAATAGAAACTGAAATCAGATTAATGGATGCAATAAAAAAACTAATCAATGCAATTATTTTAAAAGGCACAAAATTCATTAGTTTAAATTGAGGATAAAAAAGACTAATCTATAATAAGTTAATAGATTAATAATACCAATTGATGGACCAGCATCCTCGACTTGCTCGGCACCAATCAATGCAAGAGTTTTTCCTTTAGATTCCATCTTGAACCTATTTAAAGAAACAAAATATAAAGCCCTTTACATTAAATGGGAATCTCATTGGAAGATTGAAAACCAAAAGTAGAAGCAATTTCACAGTCAGTCACCTTCTAGATTATATATTCTCTGGTTTATGAAAATTTATTCCTTTGTCTAATTAAGAAGGTGGCCCCACATGAATGGTGTGTGCTATCCACATCAGTCAGCTTCTCATACATAAATACTTACTATTTTGTGCATAGTGCTAAAGTTGCTCCCCCTCATCCCTTCTTTCTATCACACACACACAACACTATGAATGGAGGTTGGACAAAATGGGGTCTGTAATTGGTCATTTCCATTTTCTGTACTACAAAGTACAAACTAAAAACCTAAGTAATTATTCTGACTGGCAAGGAAAGGGTACATTTTGAGGATCCAGAGTATGCAGAACCTTTAATGTTTTCCCATTATTTTAGTTCAAATGCACAAGACAATGTTCGTTGGCTGCATTTCCATTAAATACTATGATCCATTATTAGATTCATTAACATTGTGCAATATGAGTTTGCATATGTAAATTGTTGTGTTTTCTCACCACTATGTGGATATATAATACAGTAGAAGATTCTGAGTTGGCCCCTAAAAATACACGATGACACTTTTATAACTAGTCCGCTTAGGATATGTGGGAGTGTCCGGTTAGGATATGTGGGATCGCGAGTCCCAGCTATGTAAATGTATATACATAGGTCATGAGCACCAAATTCACACGACTGTATGCCTAATTTCGACTAGGTCATGAACCCCATTAGATAAAGAATAATAATTTGTAGCAAGTAGGGTTGTAATATAGAGATCATTGTCGTTTCAACCCTAGAGTCATCATGAGATACCAATTCCTTTTCCATTATAGGCCTAGAGAGAAACGTTCATAGTGGAGGCCTGGGATGTAATTCTTCAGAGGAAAGAGAAACGCGTAACGGTTGAACTGTTTGACCCATTTTCCTAATTACGTAGTTGGTGTTGATAGAATATACGTGGGTAACCCTGTGTGATATATATTGGAAGTTTTGACTATCCACCACACTATATGACATACACATTGGGATAGGTTTATATGTATTGTATTTGATAGAATCTAGGATTAAAATCATATACCAATCATGTTAAGCAAATATCCCCAAGTCTTAGCTTAATATCCTTTATTCTCTTTCTTTGATTGTTCGTAGTATATAGACAACCCCCCAACCCAAAACCATGTTCACAAAACTAGCTATTCCTGACACACTATCTGAGTGAATCCCAATAGTGAGTCTTGCATAGTTACCTTTTGAATCCTAGCATTTATGTGGACAACCCCACACTTGCCACTAGCTACTCTTTGGTAGTTGGTAGTGAGAACGGGAGAAACAATATACATTTCTTATCTTCGTGAAGCACTCTGAAGCTTAATTTATCTCCCAGGAAAATGACGGACTATTAGCCACCCGGCGAAGTGTGGATAAATAGTAGATTTCTAGATTTAGGTGAGTTTACACTATGAAGGGTTTAGATGACCGTTTGTGGTTTTCATATCTAAATCCCTCATTTTGTAGCTTACTTTAGCTCTAATGGATTCTATGTCCCTACGAGCATCTAGATCCTATTTTTTATTTTTTATTTGTAGATTGCTTGTATGCACTTCAGACTGTGTAAAAGCCCATTCGCACGAATGGTAGTAGATAGTAAAAGACCATTCGCAAGGATGGTAGTAGACTGAAGGTCATGAACTAAAAACATGGTAGAGGATGGATGCACCGAAGAAAATGATTCAAAGCCCGGAAGGAAGTGAAAACTTGCACGACCCGTGTACATTTACATAGCCCGTGCAAAACCCTTAAATGCTGAGACTAAGTCCTGGTGCGAGTCTTGTGATTTTGCATGGCCCATATGCTCAGAAGTTGAAGACCCAAACCTCCAGTCTGTGCCCCGTGACTCTATTACACGGACGCGCGTTCAGAAACAGAAGAATAAGACTTCAGACAATGGCCCACATGTTTTTTCACAGGTCGTACCGCTCAGAGTGCTAGAAGTGTTCTCCAGATGGTGACCCGCATGCCCTTGCATGGGTTGCATGCTCAGATTGGCCAAGAATCACATCCAGCATGTGGCCCATGTACTTTTGTACAGGCAATGTGACGTGAGCCATGCACTATTGCACGGCCCGTGCCGATACACTTTTTAGGGTTTCTACTTTGTTTTGAGCTCTTCTTAGGCCCATTTCCACCTACTATAGAAGTAGCCACTAGTCTACTAGGGTTTAAGTTTTTGGCCATAGTTTGATTTCAAGAGTAGGTAGAGAAAGAAGAATGCTATATCCTCTCCTCATTTATTTTTCCTAGTTTATGCCTTTAGCATTGAATTCAATTATTGTATTGGATTCAATGCCTCTAGAGTAGTTAATTACTTGGGGAATTATTTGTATTCATGACTAGATGTTGATTTTGTCAGATTCTTAGATTTTCCTATCTTTATGTTATATGAATATTCATGTTTGATTTATGCTTTTATATTTTTGTAAAATGTATGTCATGTTTGTTCTATGATGCACCCAGAGATTCATGTGTAGTATATCATCATGCAACCTTGGGAGTGTTGGGTTAGAGCTATTATAGGTTCGTGAATACAGGCGATGTGAGTGCATGCATTTTTTCCAAGAGTACCGTTCTGATCGTTAGACTCTAACTTGACTGCCTCATCATGTAACAAGTATTTATGTTAGAGATGATAAACACCCTAATGGGGGGGCCACCCTCGGCTTACCCCAATAGTGTGAGCAAGATAGTTTGTAGCAACTAGGGTTGTTGGCGACTAGAGTCGTTTCAACCCTAGAGTCATCATAAGATGTCAATTTCTTTACCACACTAGGCCTAGGGATTGGTGTCCATAGTGCAGTTCCCCATGATGTATTGTCCTCACTCTCATATCTAATAGTTACTACCTACTCAAGGGTTTGTTCCTTTAAGCGAGTGCCTGTTAGCATTGGGAGTGTGATTAACGGGGAAAGGGGAGCGGATCCATAATTTGATCGACAAAATTTTCCTAATTATGGAGGCAGTGTGGTAGCTTCATAAAGTAGAGATGAACCTTTATGTGACAGACATTGAAAATTCCTAGTTATCTCCACGTTATGTTACAGACTTAAGATAGATTTATATGTCTTACATGTGATAGAATCTAGGATCAAAGCAATTCATCGGTCATGTTACACATATATCCCAAGACTAGTTGGTGTATACCTAGCCCATGAACCACATCACTAACCTAGTAGTTAAAGGGTGTTGACATTTAAGCCCAGCCCAAGAATAAAACCTGAATAGGGCTAACGAACCGAGAAAGGTGGAGCCTGATCTAAAAGACTTGGCCACGGACCGATAAAGGCAAAACCATGTTTGAAGGTTTAGCCACGAACCAAAACTATAGGAACCATGATGCAACTCATGATCTCAAACACTAACAATGTGGAACCACGATTGTGAGCATCTATAAATACAAGGAGACCAACAGTGAAGAAGGTAAGTAAAACTAAACTATGAAATTCAATTCTCTGAAGGAAATGACTGACTTGATCGTCAGAGCATTTTTCCTAGAATCACTTTTGGGATTTGTTTTACAGGAATAGGTAATATACGGTGAAGAATATTTGTTTTGCCTGATCAAGAATACCACATCATTTATTGCCATTTGTGGGGACCAAAAAAATTGAGTCATTCATTCTCTACAAGGTAAACAATGGTGCTCACCAGAAGTGAAAGAAGCCAAAATCATCATACATAAAAATGAATTGTTGGGTGCAATAAGAGCATGCATCCCAGCCAAGATCAAGCACATCTTCCTAGTAAAGATCAATAGCACATTAAAGAAGATGCGGAGAATGGCGAACAGGAAGCAGAATCACCTAATGAAAATCAAGAAAAGGAAATAAAAGCGTTCGCAGCTTTCTTAGAAGCCAACAGAGAACATATTTACAATCCGTTCTTAGCCACTATCAAGCCAAAATCCCCAAAAATAAGTTGAAAAAATATGTTAAAAGCTTGAGAGCCTTAATTATGAAGATGGGTTAACGGATTTAGTGGCCGGCGATACTTCAGATAAGTTATCGTTGGCACCCCATCTTCGCAATTTCAAGATACCAAAGGACTTCAAGATACCTAAGGAATTCATGTATTCCCATCTCAACAACATGAGATTTTGTGATGTGGAAATCGAGTTAGTGTGTAAGGCTGTCCCAATACCTACTTTTTAAAATGCTTGATTTCCTCCCAAGAAGTTCTATATATTTAAGGTCATCGGCATGACCATAATGTTATCCATAGGGTCACTAGTGGAGTAGGATCTATTAAAGGCAGCACTGGAAGAAAGTTTCGGTGGAACCGCCTTTAATTGATGTCCGAAATAGATTCCGAGTTTGGAACTTCCTCCCAGGTCACCTTTTTCATTTTAAATGTGGTTCAAAATCAATTAAAGGCAATTTTCATATAATGGCAATCAATTAAATGAGGTTCTACTTGTAGAACCGCCTTTAATTAGGGGCCAAAAGAACTTCTAAAGTGTTATCCCAGTTCACCCTTTTATTTTAAAGGTGGTTCTACAATTATAACCACATTTAATGGGCTGCCTGTATTGGCCCAATATATAGACAAGTGTTAGGTTTTCTTTGTTGGCCCAACAAAAGTTCATCAGCAGAACCCAAATATTCCTTCTCAATTTTCATAATCTAATTAGCGGGGTTCAAATCTCCACCCTCGACCAGCGGCACCCAAATCTCCCACCCTCCACCAGCAACGTCCAGTTTATCAGCGGTTTTGCTCTCTCAGTTTCCTCTGCATTGCTTCGCCTCTGCTGCATCTCTCCGCCTCCGCCGCATCTCTCCGCCTCTGCCTCATCCCTCCTCCTCTTCCATGTCGAAGCTTGTCTCCGCCACTGATAAACCTGTGTTTTCGTTCCACCTCCGCCAGTGCATCGCTCCTTCTCTGCTCACTCCACCTCTGTACATTGTTTTTATTTGTTTTCAATAGATTAGCTCATGTGTTTGTGTTAGTGTTGTATCCGACAATCGATTAAAATGAGTTGTTTTTATTGCTCGAGATCTGTGCTACTCCATATCAATCTCCATGTCACTGTCCAAAGGTTTTTGGCAGCTATTTTTGTTTGGAAGGTCGGAAATAGGTTCCGAGTTTGGAACTTTGATCAATTTTGATCAAAGGCAGGACCAGAGAAACCACTTTGAAAGTTCCTTTAATGATCTGATATAACTGCCTTTAATGGCCCCTTCCTCCACTAGTGAGTTTGTATCACATCACCATAGGCAACCAAAAATGGAGATGTGGGGGTAGAAATATTCCACGAGGAAGATGTAGTAGAGATGGAGTAGGCCTTAAAGGAAACGGGTGGTTTAGAAGGTTAGGATACTCCGTTGGCTTCTCTATAGTCTCCTCTAAGGGTTCTGAATATGTGAGGGTTGTTTCTAAAGGTGGAGGTTGGAGTGACGATAGGTACGATGGTGAATTAATTACAATAATCTATTCCTCTCCACTCTCTACAAAAGCACTCCGCATCCCCTTGGAACTCATCTCCGTTCATCGAGGTGACTTTACTCACCAAAATTTCAATTTCAACCGGGGATGGTTGATTTTTGAAATATTGGGCTTCTGGTTGGCTCACCATTTCCATCAAGTCATTCACATTCCCTTTAACTCTCTCAATGCTTGACGAGAGTTGGCTTCCCGAATCTCTAATGTGGAAATTTATTTGTGATTGGAGTAACTCATTACTCTTGGTCATATTAGCTATAGCTTGCAAAATTTCTCCATACCCCGACTTGGGAACTCCCAAGTCTCTAGTGTTACTAATCATTCGTGTTTGGAGCAATTCATTAGTCTTAACTAGGGTAGCCACAACTCCAAAAAAAATCTTCACACTCATACTTGGGAACTACATATTAATGCACTACAATAGAAATTATCAAACTCCAAAATTAAAATTTTAACCTTGCATGGTATTATACTATGAATAAAATCATGGATACATCATAAAACAAATAATGGCACAAATCATATAATAATAGAAACCTCAAATCATTCACAATATTCATAAGCATAGAAACTTAGGGCAATCTAGAATCTCACAAATCCATATCAAATCATGAATACAAACATTACCCTAAAAATAACCTAATCTACTACTATTAAATCAATGACACATTAAATTAAATATTATGGATCTAAGAACAAAATGAAGAATGAAAAAAAAACCCTAGAGAGAGAATTTCTCCTAGCCTCCCTTCCTACCTACCGCTCTTTAAATTTTACATTATGTCTATTAGACCCTAGGAAGAATAAAGGCTCTTATATAGTAGGATGGATGGGCTTTAAAATCTCATGGTAAAACACCCTAGGATGTCATGCTGGCACGAGTCGTGCCAGATTACACTACCCGGCTAGCACGACCTATGCAATAATGCATGGGACGTCAGCTAGAGCCTTCATTCTTCCCTTCTGAGCATATGGGTCATGCTAATCACCTAGAGCTCGTAATACCTAGCCTCTCGGTGCACATGGCATGCCAAGTTGCACATCATGTTGGTTGGGCCTTCATTTCTTCGTTCTTCAAGCACTGGTCGTGCCAATTTTTACTACCCATCGTCTGAGCACCATCTCCTTGGGATAACTTATGGCACGGTCCATGCTAGTTTTCATGGATCGTGTAACTTATTAATTTCTTCCGGACTTCACTTTTCCTCGACGCATCTAGCTACTACCACATTTTGATTTGTGGCCTTCGGCCTTCTACTATCCTTGCAAATGGCCTTCAATAAACTACTCCAAGTGCTTACGAGCAATTTAAAAATAAACTCACAAAATAGAAACTAAATGCTCGTAAGTACATAAATCCATTTAGACTCATAATAGGTTAAAATGAAGGATTTAGATACGAAAACCAAAAATGGTCATATGAACCCCTTATGATGTAAACCTACCTAAATCTAACAATCTACCAAGAAAAAATAACAAAAGATATGTTAAATGCTTAAAAAATATATACATTTGATGTCTCATCACGTTCATACAAACCGAGCATACCTGGTGGCGGCCTCATCACAACATCCCCACACATGGAACCGTGATCTCACAACCAGATAAACAATGATGATAATCCCTCAGTACAACCACATCGGTCATTGTCTACAACTACACTCCACTCTCGTTGTCCTTGGATACTATGAATAATAATTTGAATCTACCAATATCCCCCTTTAACTTATAGAAACTAATCACAATAATTATAGAAACTCCTTAACAACAGTTAAACACACCCTACCTCTCCTTTTATATTTCAAACTTAACCCTACATTGTCGGGCCACTAACAACTACAACCAGTAAAGAGAGATGAGCTCAGTCAAATATACCCGTATATCTTTACCCTAGGAGCCGATACTTACGGGTTTAATTAAAAATTAGGGGAGCTTATGGTATACACCTCCCCAAACCAATTGAAGCCTAAAACCAAATATTAACACCCCACAATCGGTGAACCAGATGGGCGAGCATAAGGTGCGGCTCGCACAATGCAAGGAGCACCCTGCCTCGAGAGGGAAGATGCTTAGTGCCCAAGATCATCTTAGCAAGACCATGATTCAATAACAATAGGAGCGACATGGACCACGATCAACCATAATTACACTACTCATTGGCTATAAATGGAGATTAAGAATAGTGAAAAAGGTAATGGCATTTTCTCTAGCATAACCCATAGACATAAACAAAATTTGACAACTAGTTTTTTTCTGTCTAACCTTCTTGCACCGAATTCGTAGAGTTTGAGCTTACCATATAATGATGTGATAGTCAAAGTTTTCTTGTGGCTCATGTGAGAGTTTGAAAAACTCCTCAGGCTCCGGTGAGAGTTCTAAAAAAATTCACCAATGTAAGGAAAATCATAACAATCGAAGAAGACTCAAAACTGTATTGAGTCTATTCTAAAAGAATGAATTGGGCTGAAGTGGGTAGCTATCGGAATATCAGAATATGTCAGCAAATCTAGGTACAACTATGAACTAAATTGATTCTCACTATCATTCAGCACCAGGAAGTTGGAAGCTCCAGCACATGAACTGGACAGATTTGAAGGGGGTTGATAGGGACTGTCGTGGGGCAGTGGTTAAGTGCTCGGCCTTAACCCAGTCACAAGTACCCTTTCCTTTGTCCATTGGCTGTGAACAGTAACACACTATCAAGAAATAGACAAGGAAGCAAATAATAAAGCATCTTATAAAAATCATTCAGTTATTAGCACCTAACTACACCAATATACAACATTTAACCGAACAAATATAACCATATACAAACCAGATATCAGTCCCAAAAAAAAGAACTAATGCAATCATTCTATACAGACTTACTGAAAGTAATAAACCAATTTTCATTTTACAAGAGTAATCAGGAACAACATGCAGTTGGTTCATATAACAATACATGTATGAATCTATTCACACATGTTAATCAGAAATAAATAATAATAATGTTTTTCAAACCAAAACAGAGTATAGATGCACTCGAGTATTCAAAACACAAACAAGTCTGCTTATACAAAGATCTAAGCATAAACAAGAAAAGCAAGCATCACATTTAACAAATTGACAACAACATAAAAACATTTTTGAAATTAAGTTATTGCTTGGTTTGAAAATGCACTCCAATCGCCCGTCTGATGCGCGATGCGCTCTGCTGCGCCTCCTCCACGTATCAGCCTTGTTGCTGCACTAGGTTTCCCGGATGAGGCTGCATCGGAGCGCGTCGGAGGGCATCAGGCGCATCCAGGAAGTAATGTGTTTGGGCCTTGAAAAGCACAGCTCATTTCAATTTGAAAAGCCCAAGTTAGTTTGAAAAGGAAAAACCCTGATTTGGTGCGTCGGCCTCTACTTTCTTCATCCCGCTTTCTTCTTTCTGTTTTCTTCTTCCTGGGCAACAACCGGCAGCGTCCGTGCAACTCCAGCAGCATCTTGCACCGGCGACTGGGATTTCAGATTTTTGGAATTCAGATTGGATCCCAGATCAACAGATATCAATAGTTTTTTAGGGGTCAGGAAGGTAAAGTTCAATCTTTATCAGATTTTACTGGATTGCTTTTGTTGATTTTGGATCCGTTCCGCAGAACTATCGAATCCGTTCAAAGATGTGGATGATAGCATGACCCTTGTTTTTGAAGTGCTCCCCGTAAAATTGAATATTATACTAAGGTCATTGAGCTTTTGTTGTTGGCTATGCAGGAACCTCAGCGTGTCCTATTGGTAGGTTTTATTGCAAGAATTTAGGAAGCAGGCCCTTGTTTTTGTTCTCCTCTCGCATTATTGATCACATGTGTGGTGAGTATTGTGGTCGCATCTATAGTATGTGTTTGATTTTTGTCAAATTATACTTTTAGGCACCTGTAATATGTACTTGAGTTACTTTTAAGGTGAACGGAACAGGCCTAATCTAGTATAAGATCATTATATTCATGTTTTTCTTGGAAGTTATTTGATATCCTACCATTATCTGAAGGTCGTTGGTATTTTTTATTTGAAAAGTTTTGCTTCTTCTGGTTCCTTAAGCTGCTGAAGACTGCTCTCTGAATTCTTTTAGTTATATTGGGTGATTATGTGCCCATAAAAGGGGCAGCCTAGTTCATTTCTAAAAATCTTTATTAATCCCTTGACTAAGAATTCCATTGTCTCTACTTTACTGCCTCCGCAGTTAGTCTATAATTACATGTATTCAGTGTTATTCATATATTGTTGTTGATATTTGGTAGTTAATTCGCTATTTGCTATTTGATCGAATTTATTATGAATCTAACTTTATTTTTTTATTATTTGAACTTGATTTGCATATGCATATATGCATATATACATATATATTGAATTTAAAATAGGTAGCGCAACGGAACCGTGATGCGACCGCATCACGCATTATTCTAATTTTGAACCTTAGCGCATCCCGCATTTTAAAACCAGGAGTTATTGTTAAAAAAACAGAACATTATTTCACGTTTATCTATTCTTTAATTTTCATAACACGGCACAAGGGGTTAGGGCTTCAGACACTGCGGATAACTCTCAGGTTGCATAATAAAGACGGAGGGCAAATGGAAGTGACTAAACACACGACCAAGACTTTTCAATCTCATGAATTTCAAATCATAGTTTTATCCTGAATCAAACAAACATACTCCCTCCATCTCAACTTAAATTGCTCACTTCACTTTATGTTACTATTCAGTGTCTAACTTTGACCACATATTTAAATAGATATATAAATAATAATATTATCA
>JAULKK010289427.1:0-13502 GCA_032355705.1 Rubia peregrina
TCATAATTGGTCTAAACATCAGTCGGTCTAACAACCGACTTTCTTCCATTCTTTTAAAATTTAGAGAAAAGTGTGTATTTAACCCTACATTTTGGATGAAAGTGTATAAATGATCTTGTAAAATGTGAAAGTGCAAAGATAATCCTTGACTTTGTTGACCAATATCAACGACTAAATTGGGGCGGAACGAAGTGAAATGGCCACTATACCATTACATTAAAAAAATTAAAAATAAATAAGACATTATTTACCCTCAGCAGTCCTCGCCCTATCGCTCCACTCTTATTCGCCACCCTCTTTTGCCGCCGTCGCCAATTTCTCCTCCTCTATCGCCCCCCACTTCCTCTTCACTTCTACTGCTTCCAGGCCTGTTTTGCTGACGTACTCCTCAAATAGCAGCTCTTTGTACTTGTTTAGGGCTTCCTCTCGCTGACCGATTTGGAACCGCTAGGTTCCTACCTCCGTCGCGAACTTCGATGCGAGCTTTCTGTCGCCCTTGGCGGTGATGCGCGACATGCCGCAGAGTGGTTGAGCGGAGGGGGATTTGAGGCGACGATGATGAGGAGACATTAGTAGCAGCGATGACGACGGGGGTGATGAGGCGAGGCGAGGACGATGGAGGGGGATTTGAGCGGACGACAACAATATTAGCAACGATAGAGCGGAAGGAGGGAAGGGATTTGAGTGGACGGAGAAAGTTGTAGTGGCGAAGCGGTGGTGAGGGGGGAACGGGGGGTGGGGGGGGTTGTAATGATAGGCTGAAAATAAAGTGTAGCTGTCTTCGTAAAGCTGTTTATTCTACTCCTACTGTACATTTCTGATGTATACCTTTACATCTATATGAGCCCTTAAGATTAGAGAATTGTATTTCGTGTGCTTATTATCTGAAGCTTTGATGATGAACTTAAATTTACACATTGGAATCTAAAACTCTTCATTTGACTGAACCGAATAACACGAGTTTCCAGTAAATGTTTCAGGTTTGTGACAGTAATTATACTTTCTGTAAGTGAAATTTTGAGTGATACAACAATGAAACGACTAAAACTTGTTCCATTGTGTGGAGGCGGCCTAATGAATAATATTTTGTCAAGAGTGTTTGGAACACATGCTCCCAGTTATATTGAGTATGATATGTAATTCTCTATAACTGGGTGCATGTGTTCCAAAAACTCTACAAAACATGGAATGTAATCAGAACTGTGGAAACAACCCCAGTAGGTGTTTGAATGAGGAAAGACATTGCGACACATGTATTGAATTTTCATTATTCTTTTTTCTGTTTTCTTCTTTTAGGTAAGTTTGTGAATCCAATATAGTATCTTTATTTTCTTTTTGAAGTGTTTCTGTGATTCTCTGGTTGTATCGTTTCTGTGGCTAAAAGAAGGTATAAAATTCCAATTACTTGAAGCTTTTCATTATTGGTGAACAGTGTACGTGATTAAATTCATCTGGTAACTGAGTTTCACATTTTATTTGACTGAAATGTTGGTGTTAGATCAGTGTTTGGATATCTGGCTTTATAGTTGATATTGGGAAGACATGTAGGGGTATACTCTTGTGAATTTTGGAACAGGGGTAAGGTCACATGGATGCTATATAAAAGTATGTATGTAGCAACACGATAAGGATGTCAGTAAGGAAATCGTGTGAATTTCTGAATGTCGTTGGTCTACATTAGAAATTAATTTTACGTCCATACCTTTTTTCTTTAGTTATAACATGATCAGTGAGCATGTATGCAGAAAGTGACCTCTGAACTGGAGTTACTTGAAGATGATGTCATTTTAATTGAAGAGTCGAAGTCTAACCCAGAAAATATGAGATTGTTGATATAGATGCTCTAATGATAGGATGAGTACTGGGTTTTGCAAAAAAAATAATGAAATGAATGGTATGGACGTGTGTAGGAGACATAGGCCCTAGAAACTGAACTGAAACCATGGAAAGCATGTGTCATACTATACTGAGTATAAAGGAACCCATGTCCAAAGTTAGATGATGAAGTATCATCCGTGTAATCGATCTCACATGGTAGGTTGTATTGATACCAGTCAGTGGAGCACCTTTAGTTTTACTTTGCATGTAAGAGCCAGTGGTCAATATTGATCTGCAATGTGTTAATTATATTTTTGATGGCTATCCCTAGGTATCGAGCCATCACGAGTGCGTACTACCGAGGTGCTGTTGGTGCCTTGCTCGTATATGATGTTACCCGGCATTCTACTTTTGAGAACGTTGAAAGGTGGTTAAAGGAGTTGAGGGATCACACAGATCCAAATATTGTTATCATGCTAGTTGGCAACAAGTCTGATCTTCGACACCTTGTGGCAGTTTCAACCGAGGATGGCAAGTCCTTTGCTGAAAGGGAGTCTATGTATTTCATGGAAACATCTGCACTTGAATCTACCAATGTGGATAGTGCATTCTCTGATGTCCTTGCCCAGATATACCGGATTGTGAGCAAAAAAGCAATGGAGACCGGCGAAAATGGGACTCATTCAAGTGTCGCGCTAACAGGAGAGAAAATCGACGTTGGTAAGGATGTTTCTGATATGAAGAAAGGTGGATGCTGTTCAACTTAGTGTTTTTAACCAAGGTTTAAATCCAAGATTTCTTTTTAACTGGTTTGACTTGTTCGACCAATATTACTCATTTTAGTATGGGATTCCGAAGTACCTGCATAGAGTTGTGGTTTTATCGCGGTGTTACTGTTGTAGGCAAGCAGATTTACCTTAAAAGAAATTGGTTGATAATAGGATTTCATGTGAAATCTGCTGATTTGATATTGAATTTCATGGCACTGTTGACTTGTATGTTTATTCGTAGTTAGAAGTGATATTATTATCTAAAATAAAGAGTCAATTTTTTTATAGTACAGAGTCATGCTTATTTCTGCGGTTACAATTTCTTAAATTATGAAAGATTATTTTTAAAATTTTGATAAAGATATTATTCTGAATAGTTATTGCTGTGTACAGTATTCCCTGTTTTATTTTATTTTAAAGTAAAAATCCAATAATTGTATGTAGGGATATGTCCTTATTTGGATCCCCAATCCATCCTCCATAAATAGTGAATATTTATAATGGCTAATATAGCATTTATGGTTTAAAAAATTATTGTGAATATTTTTGCATGTGATTCTGGTAAATGACTCCCACCCTTTTATGAGTTTTTTTTTTCCAGTCAAACATATAACCTTAATACCTTATTAACAACTTCTATATAACTATGAAAGCCAGCAAACAAAAGTATTGCTCAGTTAGCAATTTCAAAAAAATTATAAAGTTCGAGTGATCCTTATCTGTTACTTAGATGTTTATACTTCCCTTACTGCGGGAATGGCTTGCAGGTCCATTAGTATGATTCCTCTCAGGTATTTTTACAGTGAATTATGGTGTGAGTATACGGTCTCCTTGTCTGAGCGCAATTTTTGACAACCAATCTGCTATCTCGTAATTTGGTTGCTTGTATGTAATCTTTTTTTAAAAAAATCCGCATGTCTGGTTAAATTCCCTAAAGGCCCCTTCTTGAATTAGAGAGTGAAATTTCCAATCATATTCCTGACTTCCCTGACGAATATGGAAAACTCCTAAGTAGTCCGATTCAATGGTGGTGTTCTCTCTTTTAATGGCCAGATTTGCTGCTTGTTTTATTGCCAAAATTTCCGAGTTCAGTGGCCAGGGGATACTTTGCTGGTATTCTGATATGGAATGCGCTCAGAAAGTGAGTAGCAGAGTCTCTCAGGATCAAACCTACTTCATAAGTACATGCATCAGTGTTGAATTTAACATCTTCCAGGTTTAGTTCCCACATTAATAGATGTAGTTTCTTTTTCTTTTTTAGGCTTGTACCACTACATGAAAAATGATCAATAACTTCGTCTCTTTTACCTCGTTGCTAACATCAAATAACCGAGGTAAAAAGTTATTTTACCTCGGTTATTTTTTTCAAAGTAAAAGATACTATTTACCTTGATTATAAAAAAATCAAGGTAAATAATTTTGAAAATCGAAGTAAATAGTATGACCGATGTATGTGCGACGTTGGTAATGTGGGTCTGATCAAGCAATAGTAGTTATTCGTGGCATGACCGACCTAGCACTCTTGATCGGGTTAACAAATTGTTAGACAATGGCATGGAGCGACGTCGCATCAGTCTAGCTTTAGTTTGTTAGTTTGGTTCCATTGACCAAATTCAATCATAATACCCAAAAACAATTCCCCCATTCTAGTATGCCTCTTCAAAAACCAAATCCACATTGTTGAAGGTGGCCAATAGGGTTGTTGATTGTGCTTAATCAATTACCAAGTAAGTTTTGCAATACCTAAAACTTGTAGTTTCATCTTCAATTTAGATTCTAGGTTAGTTTATTTAATATGAGAGGATGTGGTTAACTATGGGTTGATTGAAATTAGGCATTGCATTATTATTGTATATGGTTGTTATTATATATGTGTGGTAATATATGGATGTTTTGTTAACATTAATATATATATATATGTATGTGTATATATGTGTATATATACATATATATATATATGATTTAGATATGCATGGAAGCCATGGATTGAATGGATGTAAGTGGATATATTTATTGCTAAGATATGATCCCTAAAGAGTGTGTACTTATTATATTGTAGGAATGTCTATGGACAAAACCCATTATTTTGATGAAGATCGAACAAGAGAGGGGTATCAATCTTTTGTAGCTAACTTCATTCAATATGCATTTGCGAATGCCGCGAAGGAGAATTTTTCGTATGTATATTTTCCTTACAAGAAGTGTCGAAAAATCGCTATTCATGAAAAAACAACTGCTTTCACTACTGCATGCACCCCCCAAAGGCACCGGTAGTTGGGGCCTCTGGCACCGGTCGCTGGGGACTCATGAATCAGTATTTTGGACCCCAATCGATCGGTGCCTAATTTGGGTGGTGTTGAAACGTAGATACAATGGCACCCGTAAACAAAACCAGTGCTAGAAAAGTAGATTCATCATTGGTATAATGAACCGGTGCTCTATAGATCATTTCAGCAATGATATTTTAGATACCGGTGCTATTTGTTGAATTGTTGTTTAGGAAAATTGATAATGATCATCGGTTCTTTCCTAGCACCGGTTTATGAACATAAATCGGTGCCTAATACTGGATAGATTACATATACTAGCACCGGTATGTTAATGATTTTCCGGTGCTAATATTTGTAAAACTAGTGCTTGAATTTTTTTTAAATTTTCAATTTCCTCTTTTAATTTAATTTATTCAGGCCCATCCCGAATCAAAATCCGAGGAAAAATCATGGACGAAACTTAGAAGAGCCAAGGACATAGAATATAGAAATTAAATTGTTGCTAAGTAAGAAAATTTGAAAAGGTAAAAATCTAAACAAGTGAAAAAAAAGGAATCCACTCAAATGATAATTTCAGAAAATATTATACATGTCTGAAATTAAATACACGTTGAAATACATGAGGTCCACCTAAGCCTTGCATTGTTTGGAAGACACGTTCACCCAAGTTTCACATCATGTGTACGCCACGTCTGTTATCTCCTTGCCATTGTACGCTCCTCTTACCTGAGGAAATATCTATTGTGTACAAAATAACTCAATGATTAACTACGTGAAAGTAATCAGAAAGTAAGAATAAGAAATGTTTAATTTTTAATATGTCAACCAACCTCCAGAATATCTGTAGAGGTACTGTTCAGCACTAGTGCTTCCATGATTGAAGACCAACTAAAAATGATTCCCATCCACTCTCAAGTGAAGTTTCAGCACTAATTTGACTGGAAGGAGACGCCTTCAACTGAAGTTTGACATAGTGGAAAATTAGGCACCCTCAAATTTAAAATTAAAGAAGGAGACACCTTCAAATTTGAAATAGTGGTAATGGGTTGAAATTTAGTGCCCCCTAACTAATGATTCTTCCATTACGTTTGTGCACAAGTACGATTTGTAGAAGAAAATGATTTAAAATGTCAAAATTATGCAGTGTTTAAGCACCAAAGAAACATGGTGTGCATAATATGTATTTAACATTAACTTTTTTTTAATGTTTAACACACCATGTTAAACACTTAATGATAAACACACCATGTTTACTTGGCGCTCATACACGACAAAATCTCCACATTTTAAATTGTGGAGCTCTGAAAATGTTACTGCTCTTTCCATAATGGAAGAAGCATTAATTAGTGAGAGGGCACCACATGAATAGAGATCAACCAATACACCAGGGAAAAATCAAAATTCATCCCAAACCAGGCATGCACATCAACTTGAAATCATCAAAACAAGCAAAAGAGACCTGTAAACCTTAATCTAGTTCATCCTGGAATCAATGCTACAAAGAGCTATCGATCATAGAGAAACACACAGTGGGCACCGCCTCAATCCACAACAACACACTTTAATAATAAACCATTTCACCCCAAAACTTGTATACTCATTATATATACTATATGATAGAATCCATTTCACGAACCACATACACTATCAACAACAATGACATTGTAGTTTTTTAGGCAATTCAAACTATATCATAAACACTTCAACATCCCACAATCAACTATATCTCATTCATTTTAGAAAAAAACTTCACCATCGTACATGCTCCATTATATCTCACACGTTTTATGACAAACACTACAACATCACACAATCAACTATATCACACTTCAACATAACAAAATCAATAATATGTCACACATTTTAAAATATGATACACATTTTATAACAAACACCTAAACATCACACAATCATCTATATCACACTTCAACATAACACAATCAACAACGTCTCACACATTTTAGGACAAACAACTAAACATCAAACCATACTCCACTATACATTATCTCACACATTTTAGGACAAACACCTATATATCAAACCATAATCCACTATATGTCAAACATTTTAGGACAAACACATCAACATCACACAATGAACTAAATCACTATATCTCATACATTTTGGATTGAACAGTTCAAACATCACATAATGAATTACATGTCATACATTTTCGTACAAACACCCCAAAATGAACAAAATGAACAAAATCTCACACAAACACTCACACGGAGATGATGGTGCACGTTGGGGATGGTGCACTGCGGGGAGGGTGGAGAGGGGGTCATTGACGTCAAAGCCTTCAAAGTGGGGCTAGGCGGCGGCGGAGAGGGAGAGGTGTTGGAGGAGGAGGGAGAGGATGGAGAACATGTAGAGGGAGGATAATGGGAGGGCAATGAGGCTTGGTTAGATTTAGCATTTCAGATTTAGTTTATTCAGACAAAGTTTTAATGGTTGAGATTCAATCAACAAAAATAATCAATGGTTCAGATGAAACCAAGTTGGACTCTTTTTCTTTTTTAAAAAAAAACCATTGTAGCACCAGTATCTGTACAAAAACCGGTGCCCAAATTGGCTCATACCGGTGCCTATCTATATGAAAAACAGTTGCTTAAGACTGCTTTACATGGATTTTTTTTAAAAGCATGAACTCGAGTGCAAATATGAGAATTTCTTTTCTAAGTATGGAGCATTGGTACAAAAACCGGTTCCTAAATGGCTCATACCAGTGCCTATGTATATGAAAAATAGTTTCTTATAGCTGCTTTAAATGTGGTACATTTATTATTTTTTGGACCCGAGAGCAAACATGGGAAAACAATTCTGACTAAATTAAGTTTTTTGGTCCCCAACATAGCATTCTTTACTATATTTTGGTCCCCGAGAGAAAAACCACGCTTTTTGTACCCCACAAATTCAAAGTGAAATTTTTGGTCCCCAAAACAAGACTCTGGGTGGTTTTCAGGTCGATTATATTATTTTTTGTCCCTAAGATAGCATCTTATGCCATCTTTTGGTCCCCAAAAACTACCTGAAATCTGGGTTTAGGGACAGAAAAATTCACTTTAAATTTGTGAGGTACTAAAACAATATGGTTTTGCTCCCGGGGACCAACATATGGTAAAATATGCTATGTTAGGGACCCAAAAAACAATTTAGGCAATTTTTTTTAAGTATGTAGCACTAGTACAAATACCGGTGTCTAAGTAACTCACACCAGTGCTAAGTCCAATATTTTTAAAATTTTAAACAATCCCTCCAAAATTATGAATGACAAATTCAGGAAATTCATTTTCCTGCCATAACTTAGCACCGGTATGAATGAAAGCAATACCGGTGCTAGTATTATTTGATCTCTAAGTTAATTTTGAAAATTTACTATTAGGTCTACAGAAGAAATTTGGAGGCAGTGAATCACAAAATTGAAGACACCGAAACACAACTAAATAAGAGACGATTGCGCCTTTGAAATTCTAGGTACAATGGGTGAACGGAAGAGCCTCAAACATATTTATGAAAAATTACGCTATGTTCCAAAAAATTGTTACAACATTATTCTTCTCTCTAAAATACACGATTTTTGTTATTCTTGCATAAATGTAAAAATAGAAAATAAATAATTTTTTTGATGAAATTTTGAAAAGTGCTTGTATATATTTTAGAGTAACTTAAAGTTGATTAATTAAAAGTAAGAAAGGAAAATCAGAAAGAATTATGGATATGTTCTTGTGCCCAAGTGTTGATAACTATGTCACTATGGACTTGGAAAATACAATGAGGGTGTATAGGGTAGCATCACATTCGAGCGAATTTTAATTTAGAGTTATGAGTACAGTTTTTACCTTTTGCATTTAGGTCCCTCCAAGAAAGTCGGAGTAGTCGAATCACAAAATTGGCGACACCAAAATGCAATTCAATAATATACGATTGCAATTTTGTGATTTGGGCATGTATGGTGAATGGAAGGGTCTCAAAAGTCAACACTGCTTACTTATACATAGTCTTGGAAAATTACACTATGACCCAAAATTGTATAACTCCATTATCCATTGTTCCAAAATGGATAATTTTTGTCATTTTGCCTAAATATAGAAATATAAAATATTTTTTTGGGGTGAAATGTTGGAAAATGCTAGTACATGTTCTAGAGTAACTTAGAGTGGAATACTTAGAAGTAAGAAAGGAAAATCGGAAAGAATTACAGATATGTTCTTATGCCCGATAGTTGATAAATATTCCGTTAGAGACTTGGAAAATAAAATGAGGGTATACAGGGTAGCATCATGTTCGAGCATATTTCAATTTGGAGTTACGAGTAAAGTTTTTACCTTTTGCACTTAGATCCTTCCAAGAAAGTTGGAGTTGTCGAATCACGAAATTGGCAACACCAAAATGCAATTCAATAATATACGATTGCAATTTTGTGATTTGGGCATGGATGGGTGAGCGGAAGGGTCTCGAAAGTCAACATTGATCATAGTCTTGGAAAATTACACTATGGCCCAAAATTGCATTACCCTATTATCCATTGCTCCAAAATGCATGATTTTTGTTATTTTTACCTAAATATAGAAATATAAAATAATTTATTCTTTTGGCGAAATGTTGGAAAACGCTAGTAAATGTTCCTGAGTAACTCATACCATAAACTCATTTTCAAGAGTAAATCATACCATAAACCCCTTTTGCAAAAAAAATTCGATGTATCGAGCATTGGTACTATTACAGGTGCCATTCGTCAATATACCTGTGCTGGATATTTTTCCACCAAAATTTTACCTGCCAAGATTACTATTCCGGTCATAGGCACCGTATATGTCATTTATCCAAAACTGGTACTGGAATATATTGAACTGAGACAATTTTTCTCAAAAGTTACCAGTATCTAGCACCCGTATTTGGTGTACTGACCTGAATATATTCATAGGCACCGGTATTTTGCGTACCGTTGCTGGATGTATTCATAGGCACTGGTATTTTGATTTATTTAACAGATTACCGATGTCTATAAAATTCCTAGCACTGGTATTTCTCTCCTAGAACTGACATACTGGTGCCTATGTACATGTTTTCCAATAGTGTTTGAAGGAACACTTATTTATATACGGTTTTGATCCAATATACAAAATTTGGTTTTGGCATGGAGAAAATATGGATGAGCATACTACAATTGAAATAGAGGCCAAGAAAGATGATAGGATGGATGTGTTGGTTGAGGAGATTGTCAAGAACTACAGTGGAAATCCTAAAAGACTTTCAGACCTCCACGAACATAATGAGATGCTTCTTTATGATGGATGCCCCAAAGGAATGACGTTATTGGAGGCTACGTTACAGTTGATGAATATGAAAGCTAAGCATTCCTATAGTGATGTAGGGTTCTCTGGTTTTTTGGAATATTTGAAACAAATGCTTTCGGTTGGCAATATACTCCCCTCAACGATATATGAGGCAAAGAAGGTACTATGATTGTATCTTGTATAGATGAGATCACTTGAATGTAGAGGATTGCCCTAAATGCAATGCTCCAAGGTTCAAATTGAAAGAGGTGGATTCTGTTAGAGAAATTTGAAATCGTAAGCAAAGAAGTTTCCAGTCTAGGTTGTTTGGTATCAACATATTATTCCTTGATTGAGAATATTGTTTGACAATCCCGAGGATGCAAAGAATTTGAGTTGGCATGAAGATCAAACAGTGGTTGATCTTGAAGTCATAAGACATTCGACCTATTCTGATCAATAGAAGAAAATAGATGTGACCTTTCCGGCCTCTTTGAATGAGCCACATAACTTGATACTTGGTTTGTGCACTAATGGAATAAATCCAGTTGGTAATATGAGTAGCAAACACAGTTCGTAGCTGGTGATGGTAATGATTTACAACTTGCCCACATGGTTGTGCATGAAAAAGAAGTACATAATGTTATTTCTAATGATCTTTGGTCCGAAACAACTGAGCTACGATATTGATGTGTATCTAGCCCCCTTAGTGGATGACCTGAAAAAGCTGTAGGATTCTGGAATGAGTATGTATGATAGGTTTCGGAAGGAGTTGTTTGATTTTAGAGACACGTTTTGTATTGTTAATGACTTTCCTGCATATGGAAAACCTTTCTGGCTATTCTTTGAAAAGTCACAAGGCATGCCCCATTTATTTAGATGGAACATATTATTGTTAGTTGAGCCATGGAAGTAAGACAGTGTACCTTGGGGGCTGAGGATAGCTTCCAAAAACTCATCGGTGGAGGAATAGACGTGATGAATTCAATGGCAATGTAGAATTGTTGACACCTTCTCCCATATTAACAGGTGCGTAAATCTTGTACATGTTGTAAGATTTACCCAATGGCTTTGGCAAGAGGAACAGGAAACCTATGGTTGCCGGTAGTTGGAAGAGGAGTTCCATATTTTTCTAACTAATGTATTAGAAGATTCTTGATGTCTGACACTGTTTGGACGTGATACATATTGAAAAGAATGTATGTGACAGTTTGGTTGGTACTTTGATGAATATCTCGGGTAAGACAAATGATGGTGTGAAGTCCGAGAAAGATATGGTCTAAATAGAAATTAGACCTAATTTGGCCCCAGAGGTGCGGCGGATGAAGACATACTTGCCTGCAGTTTGTTACTCACTTTCAAAAGCAGAAAAAGAGTTGATATGTTCCAGCCTGAAAGGTATGGTTTTCCCGACAAGTTACTCATCCTGGGTAAGCAATCTAGTGTTCTATGAGGGATTGAGATTAGGGAATATGAAATCGCACGATTCACATTGTTTGATTCGAGAATTTCTCCTGGTTGCAATCGATTCCATATTTCCAACTCACGTCAGGAAGTGCATAACCCGGTTGTGTTGCTTCTTCAAGGAAATTTGCTGTAAAGAAATTAGGTGTGTGAAATGGGAGGAACTGCACGAGAAAATAGTTATCATGTTGTGTGAGTTGGAGATGTATTTTCCTCCATTCTTTGACATCATGGTGCACTTGTTAGTTCACGTTGTATGGGAAATATTGATTTGTGGTTCTGTTTATCTCCGATGGATGTATCCTTTCAAGAGACATATGAAGATAGTCAATCGGAACCCATGTCGGTGAAAACGACAATTTATGCAAAGTTGGTCCACCTATTTGAGCGACATGTGAGACGTCGCACATGTTTCAGTAACATTATTCACTTCGGTTTATTTACCTTTTACTTCGGTTCCCATAACAACCGAGGTAAAAAATCAATTATTTACTCAGTTTTTTAAAAATCGAAGTAATTTTTTAATTCAAAAAAATAATGGAGGTAAAAGAATTTTTACCTCAGTTATTTGGTGTTAACAAAGAAACCGAGGTAAAAGGGGTGAAGTAATAGATCATTTTTCTTTTAGTGAACTATGAAGGTGAAATGTATGGTATTTGGTGTGTTTTTCTTTGATTTCTGGGACTTTTGCTATATATTCCCTATGTTTCTTTATTATTGGCACATTTTTCTTTTTAAGTTGTTTCTTTTATACTGGCACACTTTCCATTTTTGGTAAGATTCCTTCAATTTCATCCACTCATTCTACTTTTTACATTCTACATTCCATTTTATCCACTCATTTTCTTCATCTAAATTCAAGAACCTAAATCTATGGTGACACTTATAAAGAAATGGAGGGAGTACATAGTTTCAAAAGGTAGCCAGAGATTTTAGTTAGAAAAATTATATTTATTTTAATCCTAACAAAGATTTAGAAATCTTTAAATGATGAATAATAATATCTTATTTTATTTATCATTTAAATATTTCTAAATAAATTGATTATGTCACTTTATAATTCGTATAGGTTTTAGATGACCAAACATAAGAATCTATTGAAATTTTCTATATTCAATTTAAACGTGAAATGCACATATAAATTATATAATAAAAAATTAACTAAAAACATCGCGCATGGCTACTGTTACTAGTTATTATATTAATTAGAGAAAGACTCGTGTGAGACCGTCTTACCATAACTTATGGTGAGACAAGGTACAAAATAAAATTTAAAAAATTACATAAATTACCCATATCATTTCTCATATTTAAATAATTATATTTAAACCCTATGTCTCACCATAAGATTAGGTGATACCGTCTCACCCAAGTCTTTGTAATAAATTATACTCCCTCCGTCCCGAGACTCCCGACGGATTTTGCACAATTACTGTGCACACAGTCTTTAATGATCATGTTTGACCATCAATAACCCTAGCTACATATAGCAATTCCGCATAAAAAGTTGATATTTAGAAAATATATGTTAAAATGAATTCAACAATATATCATATGATATATTAATTATATGTATATTAATTTATATTTATAGTTAAAATTTGGCAACTTTGACTTTGAAAATAAACATATGCCAATTCTGCTGAGACGGAGGGAGTAGTTGATATTTGTATAGCTATCTAGAGAAAAAAATTATGTGGTGAAATTGAGTATGTGGGGGTGAAGGAGCAGTAAGATTTTGATAGGTGGCAAGTGAGTGGGGTCAATATCAAATTATATATATTTTGCCATTTTTTTATTCATCCACTTACCAATTATCAAAATGGCCCCTCACCCCACATAATCACTTTTCCCACCTAACAAATGTTGGATATTTCCAATGATTGAAAAGATGTGACTAT
>JAULKK010289438.1:0-13501 GCA_032355705.1 Rubia peregrina
GCAATCAAAGCTGTATAGTTATCTTTTGGGTAGTAAATTTTGTATGTAAAAAGGCATGGAGTGATGGCCTAAACTAAGCCTGGTTGATCTTGATTTATAAAGCACACTTTCCATAAAAAAAAGTCAGTCATTGATACATTAAGTTGAAGGTTGATTGGTAATTATAGGTTCTTCATTAATGTTTTGATAAATAGGTTCTTCACAAATGCATCATCATCTCGTACACAAACCCTTCTTCATGGTTAGTTTGAGATATTGCCAATATTAGTCTGCAGTTCAATTTCCTTGTCGCATATTGTTTAAGTACGAGTTTGTTTTAACAATTAAGTGGTTAGAACATGGTACAAATGAGGCCCCGCATTAAATCTTTCCCAAGTAACAATCGGCCTCTTTTTCATGTGCTCTTGATTCTATGAACCAGAGTTACTTGGATCTTTGATGGATATGGGTTGATTTAGGGAAGCAATTCTTCCTTCATTAAGAAAAAAAAGTTAGATTTGAATATGTTTGGGTAGGACCACAGCTGCCCATAATTCGCATCTTCCTTGGTAAAGTTAGAAGATCCCGAGTAAAACCCATGTCTTTGATAGTTAAAGTTGTAGGATGGGACTTTTCTGGCCTTAAAATTCTTTCAATCAACCTTGTTTTCACAAATAAGTCATCCATTGATACATTAATTTGAAGATTGATTGTTATTTAGAGATTGTCCATTAGTCCTTTGATAAATAAGTTCTACACAAATGCATCATCCCCTCGGACACCAACCTTCTTCATGGTTAGTTTGAGATATTGCCAATATTCTTCCGTGGTTTAATATCCTTGTCGCATATTGTTTAATTAAGAGTATTTTTCCATCAAGTACGTGGTTGGAACACGATACAAATGAAAACCTGCATTCAATCTTTCCAAAGTAGCAATCAGCCTCTTCTATCACGTGCTCTTGATTCTTTGAACTAGAGTTACTTGGATTTCCAATGGATTCTAGTTGATTTGAGATAGCCTTTATTCCTTCATTTGGAGAAAAGGTTGTATTTGAATCTGTCTGGGTAGGACCACAACTACCCATCATTCCAACTTTTCCTCAGCAGAGTTGGAAGATCCCGAGTCAAACCCATGCCTTTAATTGTTAAAGCTGTAGGATGGGACATTTTTGGCCTTAAGTTTCGTTCAATCAACCTTGGTTTCACAAATAGGTTAGTCATAGATACGTTAAGTTGAGGCTTGATTGTTATTTAGAGATTCTCCATTTGTCTTTTGATAAATATGTTCTTCACAAATGCTTCATCAACTCACACATCAACTTTTCTTCATGGTTAGTTTTAATATGTTTGGGTAGGACCACATCCATCTATCATTCCATCTCTTCCTTGGAAAATTTAGAAGATCCGATTCAAACCCATGTCTTTGATAGTTAAAGAACTATGATGGGATGCTTTTGGCTTTAAAGTTCTATCAAGCAACCTTGTTTTCACAAATACATCATTCATTGATATGTTAAGTTGATGCTTGATTAGTATTTGGAGATTCTCCATTAGTCTTTTGATAAATAGGTGGTTCCCAAATTCATCATCCTTGCACACCAACCCTTCTGAATTGTTAGTTTGAGATATTACCAATATTCATCCGCGGTTTGATTTCCTTATCGCATATTGTTTAATTATGAGTATTTTAGCATATGCTCTTGATTCATTGAATTAGAGTTACATGGATTTCCAATAGATTGTGGTTGATTTTAGGTATCCATTATTCCTTCATTAGGTCTAAGTGTTGGATTTGAATACTTCTTGGTAGGACCCTAGCCTTCCATCATTTTACCTCTTCCTCGGTGATGTTAGAAGATTCTGAGTCTAAACCAGGTCTTTGATTTTAAAAGCTGTAGGATAGAGTATTTTTTGGCCTTAAGGTTCTTTCCACAAACCTTGGTTTCAAAAACAAATCATTCATTTATATGTTATCATGAAGCTTAATCAATATTTAAAGAATATTCATTAGTCCTTTGATAAATAGGTTTTCCACAAATGCATCATCTTCTCGCATACCAACCTTCTAAATGGTTAGTTCTTGATATTGCCAATATTCAGAGGCAGTTCAATTTCCTCGCCTCATATTGCTTAAGTACAAATGTTCTTCCATCATGTACGTGGTTGGAACATGATACTAATGAAGCTCAACATTCAATTTTCCCCAAGAAAGAATCAGTCTTTTTTACTTGTGCTCTTGATTCTTTGAACTGGAGTTACATGGATTTCCTATAGACTGTGGTTGATTTAAGACATTCATTCTTCCTTCATCGGGATTAAAAGTTTTATTTGAATACATCTTAGTAGGACCACGGCCGCCCATTATTGTGCCTCTTTCTCAGCAAAGTTAGATACCGAGCCTAATCCAGGCATTTGATTTTTAAAGCTGTAGAATGGGGTCTTTGTTGTCCTAAGGTTCTTTCTATAAACCTTTCTTTCACAAATTAATCATTCATTTATAAATTATCATGAAGCTTAATTGGTATTAGATAATCTTCATTATTTCTTTGATAAATAGGTTCTTCAGAAATGTATAATCCTCTCTCACACCACATCTTCTTTATGGTTAGGTCGAGATATTGATAATATTTATCCGCGGTTTGATATCCCCGCCTCATTTTGCTACGTACGAGTGTTCTTCCATCAAATAAGTGGTTGGAACATGATACAACTAAAGCCCGACATTCGATCTTCTCTAAGTAGCAATAAGTCTGTTTTAGCATGTGCTTTTGATTCTTTGAACAAGAGTTACATGGATTTTCGATAGATTGTGGTTGATTTGAGGCAACCATTCTTCCTTCATTAGGACTAAAAGTTGGACTTTAATACTTCTTGGTAGTACCATAGCGTTGATTCTTTGAACATGGTACAAATTAAACCCAACATTCTATCTTCCCCAAGTAGAAATCAACCTCTTTTAGCACGTGCCCTTGATTCTTTGAATTAGAATTACATGGATTTCCGATAAATTGTTGTTCATTTGAGGCAGCCATTCTTCCATCATTAGGACTAAAAGTTGGATTTGAATACTTCTTGGTAGGACCATGGCCAGCAATTATAGTGCCTCTTCCTCGGTGAAGCTAGAAGATCCCGACTCTAACCCAGGCCTTTGATTACTAAAGCCTTAGGATGAGGTCTTTTTGGACCGAAGGTTGTTTCTACCAACCTTGGTTTCACAAATAAATTATTCATTGATACGTTAACATGTAGCTTAATTGGTGTTTAGAGAATTTCAATTATTCCTTGGATAAATAGGTTCTGTACAAATGTATAATCCTCTCACAGACCAACTCTTTTTCATGGTCAGTTTAAGATATTGCCAATATTCATCCACGGTTCGATTTCCTCACCTCATTTTTCCTAAGTATGAGTGTTATTCATCCAAATAAGTGGTTGGAACATGATAAAAATGAAGCCCGACATTCGATCTTCCCTATGTAGCAATCAGTCTGTTTTAGCACGTTCTATTGATTCTTCGAACGAGAGTTTCATGGATTTCTGATAGATTCTGGTTGATTTGAGGCAGACATTCTTCCTTTACTAGGACTAAAAGTTGGATTTGAATACTTCTTGGTCGGACCATTGCTTCCCATCATTATACCTCTTCCTCGATGAAGTTTGAAGATCCCGAGTCTAACCGAGGTCTTTGATTGTTAAAGCTGTCGGATGGGGTCTTTTTTGGCCTTATGGTTCTTTCTACTAACCTTGGTTTAACAAATAAATCATTCATTGATACGTTATCATGAATCTTATTTGGTGTTTAAATAATATTCATTAGTTCTTTGTTAAAAAGGTTCTTCACAAATGCATCATTTTCTCACATACCAACCCTTCTTCATGGTTAGTTCGAGATATTGCCAATATTCATCCACAGTTCATTTTTCCTAAGTACGAATGTTCTTCCATGAAGTACGCTGTTGGAAAATGATACAAATGAAGCCCAACATTCGATCTTCCCTATGTATGAATCATCCTCTTTTAGCATGTGCTCTTGATTCTATGAACTAGAGTTACATGGATTTTCTATAAATATTGGTTGATTTGAGGCCGTCATTCTTCCTTCATTAGGACTAAAAGTTGGATTTTTAAACTTCTTGGTAGGACCATGGCCAGCCATTATAGTACCTCTTCCTCGACAAAGTTAGAAGATCCCGAGTGTAAGCCAGTCCTTTAATTATTAAAGCCGTAGGACGAGGCCTTTTTTTTGGACTGAAGGTTGTGTCTACAAACCTTGGTTTCACAAATAAATCATTCATTGATACATTATCATGTAGTTTAATTGTTATTTAGAGAATTTCAATTATTCCTTTGATAAATAGGTTCTTAAATGTATAATCCTTTTGCACACCAACTCTTCTTCATGGTTAGTTCGAGATATTGCCAATATTCATCAGCGGTTCAATTTCCTCACCTCATTTTCCCTAAGTATGAGTGTTCTTCCATCAAATAAGGGGTTGGAACATGATACAAATGAAGCCTTACATTCGATCTTCCCTAAGTAGCAATCAGTCTGTTTTAACATGTGCTCTCCATTATTTGAAATATAGTTACATGGATTTTTGATAGTTTGTGGATGATTTGATTCAGCCATTCTTCCTTCATTAAGAATAAAAGTTAGATTTGAATACTTCTTGGTAGGACCCCGGCCTTCCATCATCGTGCCTCTTCCTCGGCGATGTTAGAAGATCCTAAGTCTAACCCAGGCCGTTGGTTGTTAAAGCTGTGGGATGGGGTCTTTTTTTCCCTTAAGGTTGTTTCTACAAACCTTGGTTTCACAAATAAATCATTCATTGATATGTTGTCATGAAGATTAATTTGTATTTAGATAATTTCCATTATTCCTTTGATAATAGGTTCTTCACAAATGTATAATCATCTCGCACAACAACTCTTCTTCATAGTTAGTTTGAGATATTTCCAATATTCATCTGCGGTTCGATTTCCTAACCTCATTTTGCCTACGTACAAGTGTTCTTCCATCAAATAAGTGTTTGGAACATGATAGAAATAAAGCCTGACATTCAATCTTCCCTAAGTAGCAATAAATCTATTTTAGCATGTGCTCTTGATTATTTGAACTGGAGTTACATGGATTTTCGATAGATTGTGGTTGATTTGAGGCATCCATTCTTCCTTCATTAGGACTAAAAGTTTTGTTTGAATATGTCTTGGTTGGACCATGGCTGCCCATCATTGTGCCTCCTCCCCATGGAAGTTAGATACCGAGTCTAATCCGGGCCTTTGATTTTTAAAGCTGTAGAATGAGGTCTTTGTTGGCCTAAGATTCTTTCTACAAACCTTGGTTTCACAAATTAATCATTCATTTATACATTATCATGAAGATTAATTGGTATTTAGATAATCTCCATTATTCCTTTGAGAAACACGTTCTTCACAAATGTATAATCCTCTTGTACACCAACTCTTCTTCCTGGTTAATTCGAGCTATAGACATTATTCATCAACGGTTTGATTTCATCACCTCATTTTGCTAAGTACAAGTGTTCTTCCATCAAATAAGGTGTTGGAACATGATACAAATGATGCTAGCATTCGATATTCCATAAGTAGCAATCAGTCTGTTTTAGCATGTGCTCTTTATTCTTTGAACTAGAGTTCCATGGATTTCTAATATATTGTGGTTGATTTGAAGTGGCCTTTCTTACTTCATTAGGAATAAAAGTTGGATTTGAATACTTCTTGGTATGATCCCATCCTTCCATCATTGTGCCTCTTCCTCGTCGATGTTAGAAGATCCCGTGTCTAACCCATGTCTTTGATTGTTAAAGCTGTATGATGGGATCTTTTTTGGACTTAAGGTTCTTTCCACAAACATTGGTTTCAAAAATAAATCATTCATTGATACCTTATCATGAAGCTTAATTGGTATTTAAATAATTTTCATTAGTCTTTTTATAAATAGGTTTTTCATAAATGTATCATCTTCTCACATACCAACTCATCTTCATGGTTAGTTCTAGATATTGCCAATATTCATTCGCGGTTCAGTTTCCCTGCCTCATATTGCTTAAGTACGAATGTTCTTCCATCAAGTACGTGGTTGGAACATGATTCAAATGAAGCCTGACATTCGATCTTTCTCAAGTAGGATTCAATCTCTTTTTTGCATGTGCTCTTTATTCTTTGACCTAGAGTTAAATGGATTTCTAATAGATTGTGGTTGATTTAAGGCAGACATTCTTCCTTCCTTAGGACTAAAAGTTGTATTTAATACGTCTTGGTAGGACCATGGCCGCCCACCATTGTGCCTCTTCCTCAGCGAAGTTAGATACCGAGTCTAATCCAGGCCTTTGATTGTTAAAGTTGTAGAATGGGGTCTTTGTTTGCCTAAGATTCTTTCTATAAAACTTGGTTTCACAAATTAATCATTCATTGATACGTTATCATGAAGCTTAATCGGTATTTAGATAATCTCTAATATTCATTTGATAAATAGATTCTTCACAAATGTATAATCCTCTAGTAAACCAACCCTTTTTCATGGATAGTTTGAGATATTACCGATATTCATCTGCAGTTCAATTTCCTTGCCTCGTTTTATCTAAGTACTAGTGTTCTTCAATCAAATACGTGGTTGGAACATGATAAAAATGAAGATCGACATTCGATCTTCTCCAAGTAGCAATCAATATGTTTTAGCATGTGCTCTTGATTGTTTGAACCATAGTTACATGGATTTCGATAGATTTTGGTTGATTTGAGGCAGCCATTCTTCCTTCATTAGGAATAAAATTTTGATTTGAATACTTCTTGTAGGACCACGGCCTCCCATCATTATACCTATTCCTCGGCAAAGTTAATAGATTCCGAGTCTAACCCAAGTATTTAATTGTTAAAGTTGTAGGATGGGATCTTTTTTAGCCTTAATGTTCTTTATTAAAACCTTGGTTTAACAAATAAATCATTCATTGATACGTTTTCATGAAGTTTAATTGGTGTTTAAATAATATTTATTAGTCCTTTGTTAAATAGGTTATTCACAAATGCATCATCTTCTTGCATACCAACCCTTCTTCGTGGTTAGTTCAAGATGTTTCAAATATTCATCCATGATTCAGTTTCCTAACCTTTATTTTCCTAAGTACAAATGTTCTTCTATCAAGTAAGTGGTTGGAACATGATACAAATGAAGCCCGACATTCGATCTTCCCCAACTAGCAATCAATGTCTTTTGGCATGTGCTCTTGATTCTTTGAACTGGAGTTACGTGGATTTCCGATTGATTGTGATTAATTTGAGGCAGCCATGGTTTCTTCATTAGGAATAAAAGCTTGATTTGAATACTTCTTGGTAGGACCACAACCTCCCATCATTATGCCTCTTTCTCGGCAAAGTTAGAAGATCCAGGTTTTTGATTGTTATACCTGTAGAATGGGGTCTTTTTTAGCCTTAAGGTTCTTTCTACAAACCCTTGTTTAACAAACAAATCATTCGTTGATACATTTTTATGAATCTTAATTGGTGTTTTAAGAATATTTATTAGTCCTTTGTTCAATAGGTTCTTAAAAAATGCATCATCCTTTTGCATACCACATGGATTTCCGATAGATTGGGATTGATTTAAGGAAGCCATTCTTCCTTCATTAGGACCAATACTTGGATTTGAATACTTCTTGGTAGAACCATTGCCAGCCATTATAGTGTCTCTTCCGCGGTGAATTTAGAAGATACCGAGTCTAACTAAGGCCTTTGATTATTAAAGCCGTTGGATGGGGTATTTTTTATCCTTAAGGTTATTTTTAACAAATCTTTGTTTCACAAATAAATCATTCATTGATACGTTATCATGAAGCCTAATTGGTATTTAGAAAATTTACATTATGCCTTTGATAAGTAGGTTCTTCACAAATGTATAATTCTCTCGCACACTAACTCTTCTTCATGGTTAGTTCGGGATATTTCCAATATTCATCCACAGTTCGATTTCCTTGCCTCATTTGCCTAAGTATGAGTGTTCTTCCATCAAATAAGTGGTTAGAATATGATAAAAATGAAGCACGGCATTCGATCTTCCCTATGTAGCAATCTGTCTGTTTTAGCATGTGCTCTTGATTCTTTGAACTAGAGTTACATGGATTTATGATAGATTTATGTTGATTTGAGGCAGTCATTCTTCCTTCATTAGGACTAAAAGTTGGATTTGAATACTTCTTGGTAGGACATAAGTCTTTCATCATTGTGCCTCTTCCTCAGCAATGCTAGAAGATCCCGAGTCTAACCCAGGCCTTTGATTGTTAAAGCGGCAGGATGGGTTTTTTTGGCCTTAAGGTTCTTTCTACAAACCTTGGTTTCAAGAAATAAATTATTCATTGATACGTTACCATGAAGCTTAATTGTTATTTAAAGAATAATCATGAGTCTTTTGATATATAGGTTTTTTACAAAAGCATCATCTTCTTGCATACCAACCCTTCTTCATGGTTAGTTTTAGATATTGCTAATATTCATCCACTATTCAATTTCCCGCCTAATATTTCTTAAGTACAAATGTTCTTCCATTAAGTATGTGGTTGGAACATGGTACAAATGAAGCCCGACTTTCAATCTTCCCCAAGTAGTAATCAGTCTCTTTTTGCATGTGCTCTTGATTCTTTGAACTAGAGTTACATGGATTTCTGATAGATTGTAGATTATTTTAGGTAACCATTCTTCGCTCATTAGGACTAAAATATGGATTTGAATACTTCTTGGTAGGACCACGACGTCCAATCATTGTGCATCTTCCCCGGTGAAGTTATAAGATCCCGAGTCTAACCGAGGCCTTTGATTTTTAAAGCTGTAGGACGTGGTTTTTTGGACTTTATGGTTCTTTCTACGAACCTTGGTTTCACAAATAAATCATTCATTGATAATTTATCTTGAAGCTTAATTTGTATTTGGAGAATCTTAACTATTCCTTTGAGAAATAGGTTCTTCACAAATGTATAATCCTCTCACACACCGACCCTTCTTCATGAATAGTTCGAGATATTTCCAATAAGCATCTGTGGTTCGATTTCCTTGCCTCATGTTGCCTAAGTAAGAATGTTCTTCCATAAAGTACATGGTTGGAACATGATACAAATAAAGCCCACCTATCGATCTTCTCCAAGTAGCGATTAGTCTCGTTTTGCATGTGCTCTTGATTCTTTGAACTAGAGTTACATGGATTTCCGATAGATTTTGGTTGATTTGAGGCAGCCATTCTTCCCTCATTAGGAATAAAATTTGGATTTGAATACTTCTTCATAGGAACACAACCTCCCATCATTGTGCCTCTTCCCCGGTGAATTTAGAAGATCCCGAGTCTAACCAAGGCCTTTGATAGTTGAAGCTGCAGGGCATGGTCTTTTTTGGCCTAAAGGTTCTTTCTAAGGACCTTGGTTTCACAAATAAATCATTCATTAATATTTTATTACAAAGCTTAATTGTTATTTATAAAATCTCCACTATTCCTTTGATAAATAGGTTATTCACAAATGCATAATCCTCTCGTACACCAACCCTTCTTCGGGATAGTTCGAGATATTGCCAATATTCATTCACGGTTTGATTTCTTGCCTGATATTGCCTAAGTACGAATGTTTTTCCTTCAACTACGTGGTTGGAAATGATACAAATGAAGTCGGACATTTTATCTTCCATAAGTAGCAATCCGTTTCGTTTTGCCTGTGCTCTTGATTCTTTAACTAGAGTTACATGGATTTCCGATAGATTGTGGTTGATTTCATGCAGCTATTCTCCCTCATTAGGACTAAAAGTTGGATTTTAACACTTCTTGATAGGACCACACCCTCTCATCATTGTGTTTCTTCCCCGGCGAAGTTAGAAGATCCTTAGTCTAACCGAAGCCTTGGACAGTTAAAGATCTAGGATGGGGTTTTTTGGCCTTAAGGTTCTTTCTACGAACCTTGGTTTCACAAATAAATCATTCATTGATTCATTATCTTGAAACTTAATTGGTATTTATAGAATCTCCACTATTCCTTTGGTAAATAGGTTTTTCACAAATGTATAATTATCTCGCACACCAACCCTTTATCATTGTTGGTTCGAGATATTGAAAATATTCATCCACGGTTTGAATTCCTCGCCTCATATTTCCTAAGTACGAATGTTCTTCCATCAAGTACGTAATTGGTACATGAAACAAATAAAGCATGACATTCTATCTTCCCCAATTAGCAAACAGAATCTTTTTGCATGTGCTCTTGATTCTTTGAACTAGAGTTGCATGGATTTCCGATAGATTGTGGTGGATTATTTGAGGCAGCCATTCTTCCCTCATTAGGACTAAAAGTTAGATTTGAAAACTTATTGGTAGGACCACGACCTCCAATCATTGTGGCTCTTCCCCCCTGAAGTCAGAAGATCGCGAGTCTAACCAATGCCTTTGATTGTTAAAGCTGCAGGATGTGTTTTTTTTGGCTTTATGGTTCTTTCTACGAACCTTGGTTTCACAAATAAATCATTCATTGATACGTTATCATGAAGATTAATTTTTTTGGAGAATCTTAACTATTCCTTTGATAAATAGGTTCTTCACAAATGTATAATCCTCTCTCACACCAACCCTTCTTTATGGATAGTTCGAGATATTGCAAATATTCATCCGTGGTTCGATTTCCTCGCCTCATAATTCCTAAGTACTAATGTTCTTCCATCATGTACATGGTTGGAACATGATTCAATTGAAGCCTGACATTCAATCTTGCCTAAGTAGCAATCAGTCTTTAGTTGCATGTGCCGTAGATTCTTTGAACTAGAATTTCAAGGATTTCCGATAGATTGTGGTTGATTTGAAGTAGACATTCTTACCTCAATAGGACTAAAAGTTATATTTGAACACTTCTTGGTAGGACCACGACCTCCCATCATTGTGCCTCTTCCCCGGCAAAGTTAGAAGATCCCGAGTCTAACCGAGGCCCATGATCCTTAAAGCTGTAGGATGGGGTCTTTTTTGGCCTTAAGGTTCTTTCTACAAACCTTGGTTTCACATATAAATTATTCATTGATATCATGAAGCTTAATTGGTACTAGGAGAATCCCCACTATTCTTCTGATAAATAGGTTGTTCACAACTGTATCATCCTCCCTCACACCAACCCTTGTTCATGGGTGGTTCGAGATATAGAAAATATTCATCCATGGTTCGATTTCCTTGCCTTATATTGTCTATGTACGTATGTTCTTTTTTCAAGGTCATGGTTGGAACATGATACAAATGAAGCCCGACATTCAATCTTCCCTAAATAGCAATAAGTCTCTTTTTACATGTGCTCTTCATTCTTTGAACTAGAGTTACATGGATTTCCAATAGAATGTGGTTGATTTGAGGCATAAATTCTTCCCTAATTAGGAGTAAAAGCTTGATTTTAACACTTCTTGGTAGGTCCACGGCCTCCCATCATTGTTCCTCTTTCCCTGAGAAGTTAGAAGCTCCCGAGTCTAACCAAGGCCTTTGATTGTTAAAGCTGTAGGATGGTGTCTTTTTTGGCCTTAAGATTCTTTATACAAACCTTGGTTTCACAAATAAATTATTCATTGATACGTTAATATGAAGCTTAATTGGTATTTGGAGAATCTCCACTATTCCTTTGATAAGTAGGTTCTTCACAAATGTATAATCCTCTCGCACGCCAACCCTCCTTCATGGATAGTTCGTGATATTGCTAATATTCATCTGCGGTTCGATTTCCTTGCCTCATATTGCCTAGGTATGAATGTTTTTACATCAAGTACGTGGTTGGAACATGATACAAATGAAGCCCGACATTCGATCTTGCCCAAGTAGCAATCAGTATCTATTTGCATGTGCCCTTGATTCTTTGAAATAGAGTTAATTGGCCGAGCTTTCTCTCTCTCAAAATATCTCTGACATCTCTCTACCTTTGTAACAGTTCGATTAACAATTAACTGTCATAATCTGACCAGAGCCATGGCGGCATCACCGCCGGCTCCTGGTGGAGACACCACGGCCAAAACCTTCCTGCAAGCACTATTTCCTAAACATTAACCACTACTCAATACACTATCATCAAACCCAGAATTCTTACCTATTTCTAATTGAGTCAATGATAAAATCGCCTGTATCTACTACAGAAAAGCAGTTGAAACCTTTGCATCGCATTACCAGAATGCGCTTATTGTCAAATTTACCAGAGTAAAACCAAGTGTGATGGAGATTCATGGATTCTTCAAGGCAATTGGGTTCACCGGAAGGTTTCAAATCAGATCGCTGGATTCCCGAAATATTCGATCTTCCCCAAGTAGCAATCAGTCTTTATTTTCATGTGCTCTTGATTCTTCGAACTAGAGTTGCATGGATTTCTGATGTATTATGGTTGATTTGATGTAGCCATTCTTCCGTCATTAGGACTAAAATTTGGATTTGAACACTTCTTGGTTGGACCACGACCTCCCATCATTGTGCCTATTCCCCGGTGAATTTAGAAGATCTCGACTCTAACCGAGGCCATTGATTGTTAAAGCTGTGTTACATGGTCTTTTTTGGCCTTAAGGTTCTTTCTAAGAACCCTGGTTTCACAAATAAATCATTCATTGATTTGTTATCTTGAAGCTTAATTGGTATTAACAAAATCTCCATTATTCCTTTGATAAATAGGTTATTCACAAATACATAATCCTCTCGCACACTAACCCTTCTTCATGGATAGTTCGAGATATTGCCAATATTCATTCGCAGTTTGATTTCTCTCCTCATATTTCCTAAGCACGAATGTTCTTCCATCAAGTACGTGGTTGGAACATGATACAAATGAAGCCAAACATTTTACCTTCCCCAAGTAGCAATCATTCTCTTTTTGCCTGTGCTCTTGATTCTTTGAACTAGAGTTACATGGATTTCCGACAGATTGTGGTTGATTTGAGGCAGCCATTCTCCCTCATTAGGACTAAAAGCTGGATTTTAACACTTCTTGGTAGGACCACGACCTCCCATCATTGTGCTTCTTCCCCGGCGAGGTTAGAAGATCCCCAGTCTAACCGAAACCTTTGATAGTTTAAACTCTAGGATAAGATTTTTTTGCCTTAAGGTTCTTTCTACGAACCTTGGTTTCACAAATAAATCATTCATTAATTCATTATCTTGAAGCTTAATTGGTATTTATAGAATCTCCACTAATACTTTGATAAATAGGTTTTTCACAAATGTATAATCCTCTCGCACACCAACCCTTTATCATGGTTAGTTCGAGAAATTGAAAATAACCATCCACGGTTTGAATTCCTCTCCTCTTATTGCCTAAGTACGAATGTTCTTCCATCAAGTACATAATTGGAACATGATACAAATAAAGCCCGACATTCGATCTTCCCCAATTAGCAATCAGTCTCTTTTTGCATGTGCTCTTGATTCTTTGAACTAGAGTTACATGGATTTCCGATAGATTGTAGATTATTTTAGGTAACCATTCTTCGCTCATTAGGACTAAAATATGGATTTGAATACTTCTTGGTAG
>JAULKK010289449.1:0-13501 GCA_032355705.1 Rubia peregrina
GTTTCTTTTTTGCCAGCGTTGATCCGAGAGTTGACTTTTTACTGACATTGACCCGGGCATTGACTTTTTACCGACATTGACCATGGTCATTGACTTTTTACCGACATTGACCCGAGCTGTTGACTTTTTACCAACGTTGACCCGAGCCGTTGACTTTTTACAGACATTGACGCGGGCCGTTGACTTTTTACCAGCGTTGACTTTTTACCGACATTGACCCAGCATTGACCATTCGTTGACTTTTGACTAACATTGACCCGGGGCATTGACTTTTTACATGCGTTGACCCATCATTGACTTTTTACCAACATTGACCCGGGCGTTGACTATTTACCGACATTGACCCGAGATGTTGACTTTTTACTGACATTGACCCGACGTTGACTTTTTACTGGCGTTGACCCGTGGCGTTGAATTTTTACCAACATTGACCCGGGGCATTGTCTTTTTACCGACATTGACCCGGGATGTTGACTTTTTACTGACATTGACCTGACATTGACTTTTTACCGGCGTTGACTCGGGGTGTTGACTTTTTACCGGTGTTTACTTTTAAGTTGTTGACTTTTTATCGACATTGACCGGGCGTTGACTTTTTAGGAAAAAAATATTTTTGCCACGGGTCAATGATTTCAAAAAGTCAATGCCGGTAAAAAGTCAACGCCATGGTAAAAGTCATCGCCACAGGTCAATGCCGATAAAAATTCACCCAGACACGGGTCAATGCGGCCAACGCCACGGGTCAATGCCACGGGTCAACGTCTGTCAATGCCACAGGTCAACGATGGTCAATGCCACGGGTCAACACCACCGGTCAATGCCACTGGTCCACACCGGTCAACGCCATGGGTCAACGCGATCAATGCCACGGGTCAATGACGGTCAACGCCACGGGTCAATGTTGGTCAATGCCACGGGTCAACTCCACGGGTCAATGCCGGTCAACGCCATGGGTCAATGCCGGTCAATGCCACGGATCAACACCGGTCAATGCCACGGATCAACGCCGGTCAATGTCACGGGTCAACGCTGGTCAATGCTACGGGTCAACGCCGGTCAATGCCACGGGTCAACGCCGGTCAATGCCTTTGTGAATAAATGCGTTAAAGATGTATAATTTGTGAATTATAATGAATTTTTATGTTAAATATTACATATGTATTTAATTGGATAATTTTGGGTATTTATTGGGTTCCCATTGGGTTAACATAATTTGGGACCCATTGGGATCAAAATTCCCAATTAATATAATCATTTCCCATCCCGTCCCATTTCAAAAGCTAATGGGTATTTAATACCCGATCCCATTAACCACTCATTTATTAATTTCCCATCACATTTCTTCCCAATCCCACCTAATTGACACCTCATTATGAGGCCAACTTCTCTTCTGCTATGTGTCCCTGTTGAGTATGCCAGCCAAATTAAACAAATGCCACTGATCCATGTATGTATGGGAGTTAGGTAAATTATACCGTATCCCCGAGGTACGGTTCAATATTGTATCTCCAGACATTAAATTACATGCGTAAATAATGGAACTGTACATAAATACACTAGCCAAAAATATTCCAGTAGTGACACTTTTTGGAATACGAGTGACACTCAAAGTCGTCGCTATAATTAGTAGTGACATTTGTGGAAGTGAACTAAAATATTATGTCGCGTTAAAGTGTTTTTATAGTTTTGTGACGCATTGATATGTAAAAGTGTCAATAAATTTTGTGATATGTACTAATGTAGTAGTTTGATTTAGTAACATATTCTAGTGTTAGTGAAATTTAGTGACACCTAAAGGTAAAGTAAAATTCGTGACACTTCCTGACATGTCACAAAAAATGTATCACTACTAGACTCTTTTTTGTAGTGATATATGTCTAAGGGTTATACGGTCTCATCCAATCTTATAGTGAGGCAAAGAGTTCATGTACAATTGCTTAAAGGGAGATAACATGAGATACTTTCTATAAATTTTAAAACTTTATTTAGTTCTCATCTCACAATAAATTATGATAAAACCGTCTCATACAAATCATTCTCTAATATAAAAAAAACTAAAAGTAATTACCTCAGTCACCCTATCAGTTAAGAATCATCCCCAACCTAGAGAGAAAGTGAGAACCTTCAACTTCCTCCTCATTTTTGCATAGAGATGTAAGCAGTAACTGTCCGTGTTGTACCATTTCTTGACGACGCATCCTTAAAAATTTACTAAAATTTTGAGTGAATTGGTCCAAATATGCCCGGTGCACCTTAGGAGGGCTACTATTCTCACAAAAAATGCTGCTCTTGTTTCCGGAGTTGCTCCTCACCAGTTCATCCGGCACCTGAAACACACAAACTCTCTTGAAATATTGAAACTAAAAAGAACTCAGCCTATTAGGGTATAAGATTACAATAGACTTTTCTATGTAAAAATATAATTCACATTTGGCTGGGACAGGGGTATATAAAGAGAATAATTGTAAGAATATAATTCACATTCAGCCAAATGTTCTTATTACAGACGAAAATAGAAAGTAAGAACCTTTGGCTAGCTGGATGGAGACTAAAGAGTATGAACTTTATTTATCTTGAAAAGTCTATTCTGTCCTTACACCCTAATACAGCCTTTCATCAAGTTTTAAAAAACCGCAGTAGAAAAATTATAAAACCTGAGACAGCCAATGGAGACAGTAAGAGGAGTGTAAGAACATCATGGATCTATGAGGGAATAACTTGCAGTAGAAGCTACCCGGCACATCACCGATGAGGCATTTCGACACCAACTTTCTGCTCTCCAGCTTTTCATAGAATTCAGGCAAGCCCTTGAACACGAGATTGAAATCATTGGAAACAAGATCATTCAGAAAATACTGGATTTGGATTTGTTTGTCATAACCAATATTGTTTCTCATCATTTTGGAGGCTTCTTCAAATCTTTCTATGATATGTTCAGCTGTCAAGAACAGATTTGGGCATGAGGGACACCCAAAGTCCCCAACTCTGATGCAGTCCGGAACGTCATAGTTCATAACTTCATATCTCTGAGTAAATCTGCAATGCATCTCTTTCGTATCGGCTCCACTTCCTTCACAACCATCCTCTAAAAAAATAATGTTTAATGATTATAAATGATATTTAGAAATATTATTTTAATGTTTGAGATGAAAATATCTGTTAATTCACTGAAAATGAATAAATGAATCGTCTCAAGAGGAATGACGGTTACTTGATAGGATGAATTCCGGGCGTAACTAGCTTCGTCTTCACCTGGAACCATATGTAAGATTTTGTCCATTCTGTTTTGTGAACAAATTAACTGAGTGATTATTGAACAGGTACTCAGAGTTTTTCACAAACAATGGAAAACTTTTGCGTGAAAACCTAAAACCAGGAGAGAATAACTTAAATAACGATATGTAACGATGTATGTAGTCGTATTTATACATCTCTTTGTCTTTATAATTAGGTGACAATATTATCATTTCATTTGAATGATTGATCATAACCTGATGAAACCTCACTGCATGAATGAATGGCCTTACATATTTGTAGCCAAAGCACCTAACATTTATACAATAAAGTTTGGTCCGGGTATAACTTACTAACTTGATCGAATTTGTCTCCTAATGAGATGTAGGGGGTGACAAAATATCACTATTACAAGCACCACCCTATGGCAACGCTCGCTGGGCCTCTGGCACTGATATTTTGGGCCCCAACAACCTCTTCTAGATTGCGATGTGGGGTAAAGAGGTTTTTTTCTTTGCTTCCCTCAGCAGAGGAGGGGGAATGAAAAGTAGAAGCCTTGAAGACTGTAGAAGATTTGGCGGGCTTAGAACATCTAGTGAATGTAGATGCATTGACGCTTGGAAGCCTCAAAACATTAAGGCATACATGGTTTTCTCACAAACAATGAAAAGGAGATTAGAGTTGAGAATCAAATAGATTAATCGTGAAGGATGAAGTCGAATCAAGAGATTCGAAGACTAATCAATAACTCAACGAATCAAGAGATTCGAAAACTAATCAAGAACTCAAAGTGATGGTGGTGTAAAATGAAGGTGTGCTACCATTTCAATCACTCTTACACACACATATAAACAATGTAATTATAATATGACATGTAACAAAACCGTAACACCAGATAATGGTGCGACAAGAATTGGCTATGTCATTAATTAATTCCATGTTTTATTGCAGTGATTGTGACCTAGTTGGAATTGGGGCTAATCAATGCCCTTTTTATTAGTCTTTTAGAGAATAGTCTATTTCTTCTGCTTGAGAACTAGTATTGTTCAATCAATATATGCCAAATACTTGTCTGCTTGGTATCCTTGTTTGTTAATTTGGTAGGGTGCCAAATGATTTGGCATCATCGCATCGATGAATTGCTTCATTCTTAAATGTGTGACACCATTTAGTTTGAACGTTTGGCGTAAAGATTTTGTTTTATTTGTGATAGAATGTAAAACCCACAAATAATTATGGCTGTGTGTATTCATATATATACTAAAGTACAAAGGGTATACAAGGTAGAATCAGATATGGAAAAAGATATATACAAAACCAATCAGAAAGAGATTTCCTTTCTTAACCTGGTTCTAATTGATCTACAATTCTATTATTTATATCATTGCCAATGGCGGAACTAGGGGGCGAGGCGGTGCGCCTGGCCCACAAGATTCATCGGAGAAGTGATTTAGTGGTATAAGGGTGTAGTTTGAGATTGAAAATATCCTGCTCCACGCCCTTTCAAGATGTCTGCTCTGCCCTTGTTCAATGTTTTGGACCTGAATAACGCTTGAAGAAGAAACACGTGAATAAGAAGACTGCTGTTTTTTTTGTTTTTTTATTTTGTTTGATAACAAAAATAAATGAGCTGAAGAGGCTAAATGGGCCAACATTAAAGAAATGAACGAATGGGCAAGTTTGTATGTTTTAAATGAATGTATTTGGGCTGCTTGTTGTGACATAAATATGACATGGTTTTTAATTTAAAGGTAGACATGAGATATAGAAGGTAGACGTGGTCCTTAAAAGCAATAAGAGTGTGAACAATTTATATTTTTATAATGTATATTGTTATTTCATCTAATGGTTAGGTTCAAAATGAAAAATCTCATTTCGATAAATTTTTAGGGTAAGATTGTAATTATTTATACTCGTTTGTCCCAGTTCAATCTGTAATTTAACTGTTCATTAAGTCAAAACTTCTTAACTTTGACTTCAAACTTGAATAGGTGTATAACTATAAATATTATTGAGTGATACATTGTTGGATTTGTTATAACATATATTTTTAGAATAACAACCTTTTACAAGTTTTAGTTATCCTTAATAAAAGATATTAAGGATCGAATATTTTTTAAGTTAACTGATGAAAATCAAAGTGTGCAACTTGAAATGGGACAGAGAGAGTAGTTTAAAATTTCAACATTTTAAATTCATTATATCTTTAATTAATAATTTTAAAAAATAAATTAAAAATAAGAATATGATAAATCTAATTAGATATGCTATATAACATGCATTAGTAAAGTTTCGTGATTTATGATAATAAATATTAACCTTACAAAAAAAATCTAAAAGGAAAGGAAATGAATATGCTTTTTATTTGTTTGTGTGATGATGAATTAAAAATTTATCAATTTATTTCATATTTTTTAATCCTGGCTTTGTTATTGTATACGTCAAAAAATAATATTTATCACTACGATTCAAGCCCCCCGAATAATGGTCTAGTTTGCACGCACTTAGCGTAACCAGGTATTAGCTTAATGCATCTATGAAAAACGTTACATTAAATTATTGGCCCTAGCAAATAAAGTAGGTAACACAAAAGGAACAAATGACTTAAGAGCTCTAAACATGGGCAATGACGGTTTTTTAATTTTAATAAACCGCTCTATAATTCGAAAACACCCACATGAGTGATGGTTTCTAAGGCGATTTCTTATTAAGAAACTGCCCCATAGTTTCTTGGTGAGAAACTGGTTGGGAGCCCAACCTTTATTTTTAATTTTTTTCTTCAAAAATTTAGGATTTTTACAATTTGTAAAATTGGTAAAAAAGAATTCCTGTAAAAAGAAATCTAGAAAAATTTATTTTCACAAAATATTTAATAATTTTTGAAAAAATGAAATGAAAATTTAAAAATGAAATTGTAATATTCAATTTGTTTGTGTAGATAAATTTATTTAAATTAAATGTACAAAATTTGTGAGTAGGATAGAGAAAATTAGGTGGAGTCCATGAGTAGTATTTTTTTATATAAAAAAGTTAAACATCCACCATATGTGAATGGGAGAATTATATTGGGCTCTCCAAACCCCCAAAAAAGAACAAAAAACAAAGATCGATCATCCGAGGATATACATAATTCAAGTTCAGAGATAGAGTATGGATTCCTAAGAGTTCTCTAGTGATCTATTTGGATATGTTTCCTTTAATCGACCTCCACCCACAGTGTTAATCGATTCAGGCCAGGTATCCAATAAGATCATGGCAGAGAAAATAAATACATTTGAGGAGATAGACCTAAATAGATATACATAACTAGTGTGTCCAAAATCATCCTTAGTCCTCCAAAATGTGTCCACGGTGCTAGAAATCATCCAAAGTTCTGTAGAAACCAGTGTAAACCGGAGCAGACAGCCTATTTGTTCGTTCTTGGAAATGTACCAATTCTTGTGCTTTGGGGTGCAGTTCATAGTTTGTTCCAGTTGAGTGGAACAAAACTCCCAGCATTCATTCTTGTAAAAACTTGACATTCCTGTAAAAGAAAGAGGAGACTAATGAGTAGCATCTATGCTAGTGTGAAATTCTCAAGGAAGGAGTTCCATTTTTATCAAGCATAAACAATCCTCTAATGTGATCCGAGAGTTGGGAGAAATTTAAAGTTGAGCTACATTTCCTAGATAGGGCATGTTTTGCCAATGCATCAGCCACCGTGCTTACCTCTGTAAAAGTGTGTGCAATATGTATTAGACCTAGATGACTAATAATCTCATCTTCTAGCTCAAATAGCTTCCAGTTAGCATGTACCAGATTTGCAAACATATTTGCTGCCTGGAGATAGTCAGATTCCAAACAAATGTGCTCATGAAATGATTGTGAAAGAGTTACTCCAAGTTTAACAGCCAGCATTTCAGCATGAAGTGGAGAATTAGCAATTGCATATTGACACTTAGCATTTCAGCATGAAGTGGAGAATTAGCAATTGCATATTGACACTTAGAAGCTATGAATGAACCTTGAGAATCTCTAAAACTTATGCCTAAGCCTGTCTTATGTGTTAGAGAGTCCCATGAGGCATCCCCATTACATTTTATACTAGAAGCCGACTTTGTCCACTTTATACTCACTATATTTGGTTTTGCAGGTTTCAATCATAATGAGAAGTAGCCCCCGATGCAAGCTCAATGTCAAAATCATGGTAGATGTAAAATGGTTTGGCTGCATAAGCATTATAGATCATACTCTTAATGTCCCTAAGTAAGATAGAAACCTGGCCTTTTTTATTTTCAAAAAGCAGCAGTTCCTAGCTTTCTAAAGAGTCCAGCAGGTGAAAGACACAATATTGTGAATAATTTGAGTGTGAATTGGTGTGAAACCCAATTTTTTAAGACAGTATAAAATTCTTTCCCAGATTGAACTGAAAAAAGGTGGCTGGATACCTATAAATCTGTTCACCTCATTCCACACCTCACCAGCAAAATTACACTCATTCAGATAATGGTTAAGTGAATCCAGGTTGTCACAAAAAGGACACTTAGAAGGAAGATGAAAGCCTAAATGTGAAAGAATATTATCAAAAGGTAAAAGTGAGTTCATAGCTCTCCACATAAACACTGATACCTTTTTAGGGATTATGTTATTCCAAAGTGCCCTCAAAGAAGCTGAATTACCCCTCTGTTCCCTCAGAGCATTATAGGCAGATTTGAAACGGAAGTTGCCTTTTTTTTTCTAGTTTCCAAATTAGCTTGTCCTGCCTGTGTGCATGCTTCTTTGCTTCCTGTAAGAAAACCTATAAAGAAGTGTCAATTAGTGGAGTTAATCCAGACATGAATTCATGTTTATACTCTATGAAGTGTGCCACAGTGCAATGGAGGGGAATTCCCGTAATTTCCTATTTTAGCAGGTCTATTAAATGACCTTTATCTATCCAGTTGGATTGCCAAAAATTGCAATATCCCTTTCCATGAAGAACTCTAGTGTTTAGTTCAGCAAAACCATTCACTTGGCATATTCTTTTCCAGTTCTGTGAAGTTTTAGTTGATTGAGGAAGAGATGCAATGAAAGAGGTCCAAGGAGCTTTGGAAGATTGATATTTCCACCATAGTTTGAATGAGAAGGCCTTAACTATAGTAGAAATACATCTAAATCCAAGACAATTTTCTGCCACTGGGAAACACATATCCCCCCATTTGTTTCCAAGTTATTCCCCTTTTTTAGTAAATCCCCAAAAAAACTTTGAAAGTCTACTCTTGATGATCTTAATGATGTGTATTGTGGGCTTCATAACTTCCCAGAAATGCTGAGATAAGGAGTGTGAACATGAATAGATAAGGGTAATCTTGCCTCCAGTAGATAACCATATGTTCTTCCAGTTATTGATTCTCCTATCAATCATTTCAATTAGTGGTTGAAAGTGAATTGATTTTATTCCACCAGTAAAAATTGGAACTCCAAGGTATCTAAAAGGGAAGGAGCCATTTTTCATGCCTAAGATTGATTTTTTTGCCTAATTTTAGCTACTGCCACATTTTTACCAGTATAGAATTCACTTTTTTCATAATTGATCTTTTGGCCCGAAGTGTTTTCAAAAACTCCCAGAAAATCTTTCATTCTATTTAGATTTAACCTACAAGCTTGCATAAATATGACAGTATCATCAGCATATGTAAGATGATAAATTGGTATAACATTTCTAGGAAGTGAGTAATACTGTAATTTCCCATTTTCAAAGATGAAATATACACTTCTTGTGAAAGCTTCTGAAAAGAGATTAATGAGAAAGGAAGAAAGTGGATCACCTTGTTTGATACCTCTAATAGCTCTGAAAAATCCAACTGGATTACCAGTAACTAAGACAGAGAACCAAGCTTGGGATAGGTTCTTCATGATATTGTAGACAAAATGACCATGAAAACCAAATTTGAGGAGAACACTATTGAGAAAAGGCCAACTAACCCTATCAAAGCTTTCCTAAGGTCTAGTTTTAAAATTCAATTTGGTTCCCTATTTTTTTGGTCTAGGAATCTAACAATTTCTTTTAAGTATATGACATTGTCCGGAATATCTTTATTTTGAAGAAAAGAAGATTGGTTAGGGGATATTAGTTTCTGCATATAAGACTTTAATATCTCCATTAGGATCTTAGAAAAAATCTTATTAGTTACATTAGAAAGACTAATAGGTCTACGGTCATCAAAAGAGGAGGAAATGTCTTTTTTTTGGGATGACTGATATCCATGGCCTAGAAATCCCTTGAATATGAGATTGAGACAAAAAAAATCATTAGAAGCTGCCAGTAAAGCACAAGAAATAATAGTCCAAGCCTTAATGAAGAAGAATGAAGAGAAACCATCCGGTCCTGTACTGTTTTGTTTATTTATACTGACAACAACAGCTCTTCTAGTGTCACTGGTTTTAAAAGAATATTGTTGTCTTCCTCTGTAATCATTCTAGGTATTTGGGATAGGAAATGTGAGTAGAAAACTCCACCATCTAGTGCTCTAGAAGCTGTTAGAAGTTCACTGTAATAGGATATAGCCTTATGCACTCTTTCAGTTGGATCTTCCATCCATTTTCCTTTGGAGTTTTTTTATTTTAGTTATGCTCAATCTACTCTTTTTTTCCTTTACCACATTATGGAAATACTTAGTGTTATTGTATCCATCCTTTAACCATTTTAACTTAGCCTTGTATTTCCAAACTTGTCTTTGTTCTTTGATAGCCCTTGTTAGCACTGCTTTAGCTTTTTTTAGTTTGATCAATTCAGAGTCTGGGTGATCAATATCAAAAGAAATTTCCTGAACTCTAATTACTTCCTCGGCTTTCAAAACATTGTTATGTATATTCCCAAAAACTTCTAAATTCCATGTCTTTAAACATTTTTTCAACCTCAGAAGTTTGAGATAGAATCCCAGTATACCAGTTTCAAGTAATGGCAGATTCCAATTATTAACTATCACTTCTAGGAATAACTCCCTTTTAAACCAAGTGTTGATGAATCTAAAAGGCCTTGGGCAAGATTTTATGGTACTTCCTATACTAAGGAACATGGGGGAGTGATCACTAGTTTGCATGTTTAAAATATGAATGGATGAATTTGGAAATTTGGCACTCCATTGGGCAGTACATAAGCCCATGTCCAATATTTGTATGGTAGGGTGCTTTAGTCTCCCATTTGTCCATGTAAAAGAGTTGCCAACTGTATTAATATGATCTAGTGCCATATAGTCTATGAAATGAGAAAAATCCCTAATACTACCAAGATTAGGGGAACACTTCACTTTATATTCATTAATGGATGCAATTGCATTAAAATCTCCAATTTAAATAGTATCCGAAAAAGAAATGTTACTTAGATCATTCCAAAGGTCAAGTCCACCACCCTTTCTAGTTCTCAATCCATATACAAAAACAGCCTCCATAGAAGCATTCAGTTTTTGGCAATGGATTGTGACATGAAGAAATTGTAGGTTGTCAGCTAGTAGTGTGATAGTATGACCTTCATTCCACAGAATCCAGAATTTTTCATTAGCAGCTTGTAGGCAATTTTTGAAATTTAAAGTGGACATATATCTACAACATTTTGTGTTTTTATGCATTGGTTCTATTATGCACAGAAGATGAAAATTATGATTGATGACCAGTCTTTCTAATATTTCCATAAAGTATTCATCCCTCTAATGTTCCACACAAGCGTTTTCATTTTTAAATTGTGTGATAACATTAAAAACTGAGTTTATGACTTTTTGAAGTAGACCTTGTCATGATCTTATTCAGTTGGGTAAAATAAGTTTGAAAAGAAGGGATCTTAGAAGCAGACTTTTTCTTTGAGGGGGCCGATACATTAGTTGTGCTAACGTGTGGAGGACTTGAGCAATTATCCAAACTAGCTACCTCTTCTAGCATTTCCAGTTCCTCAGTTTGGATATCCCTCTGTGTACCTTCAAATTTTTCCTCTTGCAATGGAAGAAATCTGTTGCCTCTATTCTTCTGCTGAGAGTAGAAAAAAAAGAGTTATCCTATAAATGAAATTCATCAGAGAAGAAAGTACTGCCCATATTTATTGTTGAATCATCCTTGGCAAAAACAAAATTGGCTTTGTGAATAGGACCTGTGAGATTCTTGGTGAGGCATCCTTTCCTGTGCTAGCAGTTATGTCTGTGACCATTGTTGTAGAAACCTCAGTCTCAGGGACAAAATTTTCATTTCCCTATGTGAACTCAGTGATTGTGATGACCGTATCCATCCTTTCCATAGAAGAACCTAGAACAACGGTCTCTAATACATTGAAGACCTTTTCCACATTAGGTGAAGCATTGCTAGTTGGGGTCACAGTTTCCATTACTTGGGGGAGAGAAGTTACCAATTTGAGGGTAAGGGCTAGAGATCTGTCTCCAAATTTGAGCCTGATTGTTTTCCCTATTCCTGGGAGAAGTTCCCAATAGGCCTGGTTTGTCAATCAATGTAGCCAGTTTGTGGACCTCTGAGCCTTGTGTAGTTTATGGTGCTTTGCTTGCTGAGGATCAGGCTTATTTCCAACATTTTTCTCCATAGGGATATTTATAGTAGCCAATGTCACAGGGTTATAATTCAATCCTTTTGTCTTCTCAAGTATGGTAAGTGTGTTTGGGACAATAGAGGAGTTTGAAACTGGTGTACCTAGGTGTTGAACTTTAGATATGTCTGTATCCTTATCATTCGGAGGAGATGTACCAGAAACCTTCTGTACCCTTGGCCTTCTTAATTCTGGGTGCAAAAAAATACAGCTAGAATCCTCATGTCCTATAGCTCTATAGTGATGACAGTATTTAGGCAGATCCTCATATTCAATGGGAAATTTAGCTACATTTTCATCATCAATACCCACTCTAATTTTCGAATGAAGTTTTTTCCTAACATCAATCTTAACACATATCTTAATAGCAGAGGGTCTTGTTAAAGCAGCCGTCGCCACATCCATCTTTATGAAATTCCCAATTTGATTACCCATAAACTGAATCATAGCAGTGTTTTAGAAAAAGAAGGATACCTTTATGATTATGATCCAAACCGGAACAATCGAAGATTCAGTGTCGGGAGAGAAGTCGGTCATCCACTTTAAAACCTTCATGATAGAACCATTGAAAATCCATTGCCTTTGATCCAGCATCGCTGGTAATCCTTAGCCTCTTGGAATCTGATGAGGACATGCTGGTAATCGATTGAACCCAATTGAAAGTTTCCCTTGAATCCCGCCAATTTGAAAGCCTCATTCAGCTGTTCCATAGACGGCTTTCCCCTTGGGAACTTTCCGATCAATGCGTTACTGTAGTGGGATGTGAGTTTCTAAGCTTCTTGACGTGTGACAATACAAGAAATTTCACCCTTGTATTGTGTAATTGGAGTGATTTCGGGGTTCGTATGAAGGGAGGAGGAGAGTGGAGATGGTCTATTTGCTAAAGCTTGGAGGAAGCTACTACCCTGGGCAATGTCGCCGCGGCTGGGCGGTGGCGCCGCTATGGGTAGCGGAGGTGAAATGACTGTTTATGATCGTTATAGAGAAATGTTTCTTCAGAAAAGGGGATAAAGTAATATTTTATTGTTATTCCGATATGAATAGAAAATTAGACTGTGGAGAGAGGCGAGAGCATTTGCACAGTGTTAACCCATAAGTAGTAGAAAGTGGTTTCTTACCATTGTGGAGAATAAAATGGGTAGTTTGTTAAGTAGTTTCTTAGGGTGAGGAGGAAGAGAGAAAATGAGAGAAATAATATATTTAATTGACCAATTAAATAAAAAAATAAAGGTAGGAAGTTTTTTCCTTCTTGTTATTCTATTCTGCTGCTCTTTTGATAAGGAGAGCTTAGCAACCAACGGCTTCTTGTAAAATTGTGTGGTCACTTATTGTAAGTATTCACCTAATACTGTAAAAGCCAGAATCATATGATATATAATGTATAACTCAAATTATCAGATTATTGACAATGTGATACTTTGCTTGGTGATGTCGATCTTAGTCGCACAATGGGTCCGACCTCTGAATGTATCCACACAAATTTGACTATTGGATAGTCAGTTAACGTGCCAGCTCCGTTCACCTAAACACTCAGAGAACTATTTCTAGAGTATTTGTTGTATTTGTGCACCTGACTGTAGACCTATTTATAGAAGTAATAGAAGGATAATTTAATACCATATTCATATCAATATATGTAACGGTTGTGGGTATTAATATTTCATTCATATCAATCGCATTAATCGTGTATTAATGCTAATTGATGGAATATTAAGTCAGCATTGA